>MSJI02000712.1:0-29437 GCA_001931905.2 Cladosporium sp. IMV 00045 | reverse complement strand
GCACGCGTGCACCGTCGTCGTCGCCGCGGGCGGATACCCGGGCTCGTACACCAAGGGCACGCCTATGACCGTGACGCAGCCGGCTGAGGAGGGGAAGTACATTTTCCACGCGGGCACGGCGCTCGGTGCCGATGGGCAGTTGAAGACGGCTGGTGGGCGTGTCATCGCTGCGACTGCGACGGGCAAGTCGCTCAAGGAAGCTGTGGATCGCACTTATGAGGGCGTGAAGAACATTCAGTTCGAGGGCATGCAGTTCCGCAGGGATATTGCGCATAGGGCGTTGAAGTAGATGAATGTGCATGTGTGCCTGTCGGGTGATATAGGGAAGGGAAGGGAGATGGTGGAATTGGACAAATGAGATATAGACGTGTGATGATTTTAGAGATGTGAAATGAAAATAGGGAACAAAAAAATCAGGTTGACATTTGCGATCTTGCCCGCTCAAGTCGAAATATTCACGTCTTTGATTATTACATTACATTCATCGAAGCTTCGTTGCTTCATTGATAAAAGGACGCGAATTGGACAATAGTTGAGAAGAAAATGCAATAATCTCATATCTCATCATCATCACCAAGCATCTGACGTTAGACACTTACCAACAACCCTACATGTACATGTACTGTAAGAACCCTGGACCAAACAGCTACATGTATTAGACACTTCAGTCACGGTACCTTGCGCATTCCACATTCCAGTCACCACCGTCCATACATTTAGACGACTTCCTTTCCTTTGAGGTAACAAAGGTGAATCAATAATATTGTTTCATTCAAAAACTAAACACCAACTGCAATATCAACAACAGTGGATACGAAAAATAAATTCATTGAGCCTCCCATTCAAAGCCCGGAAACTCCGAGAACAGGCGAGGCCATTCGTACAAACACACGAAGGACCGCCCATATGTACAAGATCCTTTTTGTTTTGCCTTTCTCCCTCTCATGGAGACATGCCATCACCGGCAGGCCTCGCTTCAGGGCCTGACGTACTGCGTACAGCGACGTTCAAGCGTATTAATAACAACCCACGTCATTCCTTCTTCCCTTCTTGCCACCTCCGGGACACTTTCCGTCTTACTCTCAACACCCCAGGCATTCACTCGCACATTCAACACTTCACGCTTAGAGCAGCGCAGCGAAAGCCAGACCAGCAGCACCAGCCGCACCAACAATGTGGCCTGGGAAGCCAGTCTCCCTAGCACCGCTCTCCGCATCGCGAGAAGCAGCAGCTCTCTGGCTCTCCTCCATCTCACGCGCACGGCTGGCCTCAGCACGAATGCCCGTGTTGGCAGGCTCGGTCCTCTCAGCATCAGCAGCGGCGGCGGCGCGCTGGCTGGACTCCATAGCCTCCGCCTTGCTGACCTCGGGGTTTCCGCCGGAACCGGTCTCCTCAGCGTCAGCGGCGGCGGCAGCACGCTGGCTCTCCTCCATGGCGCTGGCGCGGCTGGCCTCCGCGCGAATGCCGGTGTTGGCGGGTTCGGTGCGGGCTGCGTCGGAAGCGGCGGCGGCGCGCTGGCTGCTCTCCATGGCTTCGGCGCGGCTGACTTCGGGGTCTTGACGGGATCCCGTCTCCTCAGCATCGGCGGCGGCGGCGGCGCGCTGGCTGCTCTCCATGGCGCGGGCGCGGCTGGCTTCAGCGCGGATGCCGGTGTTGGGAGGCTCGGTCCTCTCGGCGTCGGAGGCGGCGGCGGCGCGCTGGCTCTCTTCCATCGCGCTGGCGCGGCTGACTTCGGCGTAGATGCCGGTCAGGGTGTTGGACTCGCTGGGCTCCTGGGCGAGGGCGAAGGCGCCGGCGGCGAGGAGGAGGAGGGCGTGGTAGCGCATTTTGGAGGTGATTGGCGGGATGGGAGATTGACAAGATGCGAGGACGACGACGACGACGGCGGCGGCTGACTGGTGTTGTGGGAGGGTTGGATTGGACAGCAACAGACAGCAGTTGGGCGACGGGCGAGAGAAGCAAGAGAGAGCAGAGAGAGACGGGACGAGGTTCAGAAGTCGCTGAGAGCAGGCAGTTTGTTGCCCGGACCGCGATTGGATGCGGGAGCCCCACTTTTTACCGCTGCAGTTTAATGGCTCACCGGCGCGGCGAGTGAGCGATTGGGCGAATTAGGCTTTGCCATGATGCATGAGCGATCTGCAAGGGCGAAATGGGGCATGTTGGGTGGAAGAGACGACCCGGATATCTTTTACATGTGGAAGAAAAAGACATATCAGCATGTCACTGAGGCGTCTTTTCTGAATTGATTACAATCACCCACATCTCCTACAACCACACGTGATTTCACGTAGTCAACACCATCAAGTTCCGTCAAGTCTCCCCGGCACGAATGCGCCATTTTCGCCTCCACATCGGTCTCCCCAAGCACCAAGCACCAAGCACCTAAAAGCCTTGACCAGAGAGGAATCGGGTGAAGTTCGTCATTTCTTGTTCTTTCCGTGCTGCTGCCCTCTGCCCTGCCCTCTGCCCTGCCCTGCCGAGAGGGCCTTCCGGCGGGAAATCACGCGTCTTGACTCGATTGCTTGGTATTGGATCGTAAATTGTTTTGATTCATGTCCGGCTCTGTTGTTATTTGTTGATGATCTCACTGCTGGCTGTTGGCTTGCTGATATGGCTGCCACGCTCAATAATGCCATGATCTTATTGTTGCTGTCTGTAATCAATTGCTGCACTTCAATAATGTTGGACAGCCTTGGTCGAGTATATTGCTTTGTTCATTGGTAGTAGTAAGATGTTCGCCATGCGTTGTCGTAACGACGTTCATGGACTGCTCCGACCGAGACTCATCAAATACAGGACGTCGCATGGCACGAAATTGGCGTCGAGCGAAGAGGAGAGCACGGTATTGAAAGCAGTAGTCAACTGATGAAAATACTCACAACATAATGCAATGCTAGGAACTTTAGGAGAAAATGTAAAAAAAAACCCTCGAATACACAAAAAGAAACACCCAAAGCAAACCGTCCCCCCAATCAATCGCTCAACGACTGACCTTCCTCCTTCCCCAGACTCTTCTTCCTCCCATGGCCCCTCTCCTTCTCCTTCTCCTTCGCACCAGCACCATTCAATCCACACTCACAAGTCCATTCAACAGCCCGCCCGCCCGCTCAATCGATTTCCTGACGTCGACTTCGAAATCATCAAAAGCCCTCTGCAGAGTTTGCCCCGACGTCTGTTTTTGCTCACTCGGGGAAACCGGATTCGAAGCCAACGGACTATGAAGCAGCGGTCCCGCGCTGCGGCGTTTGTGCCGCTTGGCGCTCGCGAGGAGGTCGTCGATGCTGGGCTTTAGGGTCGTTTCTTGCGCTTGCTGTTGGGCGGATGTGGATGGGAGCTGGGAGGGTGTGTTGGGTTCGTGTTCGGGTTCGGTGACTTCTTCGATCGTTGAGGGGAGGGAGGTGGTGAAAGCCCTGGTTGGTTGCGAGAGGTCTTGGGGTGCGGGTTCGTTGACCAGGGAGGTTGGTGGAGGCGGTGGGGTCGGTGGGGGAGGCGTGGAAGGGAGGACCACAGCGGTGGTCTGCTGGTGTTGCTGCTGCTGACCGAACTGCCTTCCCCAGCGACACTCGCTGGGATAATCGCAGGTGTTCCAGCAATCCTTCTCCTCAGCAGTGCCAACAACCCCACCCTGCAAAACCGCCCTCCTCCCAAAAAACAACGGCCTCGGCACATCCTCCACATTCTCAACCCTGCTCACCTCCTCACCCTGTCCAAACCCCAAAAGCGCCTGCGCAACCTCCCTCTGCAATCCCACCTCCCTCCTCCAACTCCCCCAAGCCTTCCAACCCGCATAATCAAACTCACTCGCACACGCCCTCGACTTTCTCGTAGTAACCACTCCCGTGCGACGATCGCGCTTCGTGACCGGCGCGCCGGCGCAGAAAAAGTGGCCGTCGTCGAGGCAGCGGCGCGTCGTGCCGAGATGGTAGACGCGGGAGCACAGGTGGCATTGCCAGAGCCAGAAGAGGGGGGTGGGGGGTGGTGGGGGGAGGGTGAGGGGGATGGGGTTTGTTTTGGGTGGTTTGGCGGTTTGCGTTTGGGTTGCTGGTTTTATGGGGAGTTGGGGGCTGAAAGGGGAAGGGGGGAGGGAGAGGTGTGAGGGGCGGAAGGGGGTGGGGGTTATGTTTAGGGGGGTGCGCATGGTGGACTTGTGATGTTTTTTGTTTTCTTCGTTTCGTTGGAAGAGCTGTTGTTTGAGAGATCGTCTGGCTGCTTGATTGGTATCAAGTAATGATGCTGTGGAAGACGAAAGACCGGCTCCGTCTTCGATGATTCGAGAATGTATCGTCAGGTATGTTGCTGAAGAGCCGTGTGCTGCGATCTGACTTCCAGATACTCGCACAGTGATCACTGAATTGGTGAAACGAAGGTACAAGAACGAGGCAAGAGGAAGGAGGAAAAGAAGGAAAAGTGAGGTAGGCAACGCTGCCACGCCCCCGACACCGACACAATGCTGTGCTAAAATTCATAATTTTACAATTCATATTCGATATTTCCGACATTCGCTTGCCCACGTGGCGTTCTTTGTTTCCCACGGCGTCTGCACGTGCATCTTCTTTGTTCCGACCTTGTGGCGAGACGGGCGGCTCGCTTCGTTCTTTGGTTTTCTCTTTGTCTGAGGAAGGAACATTTGAAATAATGTTCTGTGGTCGAGCCATGATGATTGCCTTGGCCCTGGTTCTCTGCAGTAGCCAAATGAGAGCATCGTACACGTGTTGCCTGGATCGCCGCCTTCGTAGATTATAAGTCCGATCAGTCGCTAATGGACAATTATCCAACAGCCAACAGTGGCGAAAAATTGTCCAAAAGGTATTGTCGTTGAATGTGTCCTTTGAATGTGTCCTTGAAATGATACACCTGAGAAATTCGTAAGAGCTGATAATCGCACCAGACTGTCTCGACAGTCCCAAGGGCCTGAATTGACACAGCAAACATTGCAAAGTCTCGTTTGCGCTTTGTCTAAGCACGTGGCACTGACTTCAGTGCAATGCCGATTGTCGCAGACAAAGAATGATTTTAATGCGTAACTACCTTCAAGGCCTGGAGCATCAGCCCAAACATGAGGCCCCTGCTCACCTCCGGTAATTGCAGGCAGTCAAAGACTCGACCGAGCGCTTCACTGCTGGCGGCGGCTCCCATGACACTCGACATCGCTTGAGGCATGCCCCTGGTAATCAGCAATTCGCGGGCCAGTTTCTGCAGTTCCTCTTTTTCGATGTCGGTCTTCTCTGGGTGGTCGCGCTCCCAAGCCTTCGATTCCTCTTCTGTGGGAAGGGCGTTCTCCCGGAGCTTGTAGATATGGCTGGCGACACCCGAGTCTGAGAGGTTGTTGTCGAGAGTGGACTTTTGAAGTAGCTGGCGGATGTCCTCGAGCTGCGGGTTTCCTGGTCGGAGGAGATAGGTCTTTGCAGCAGCGAGGAGCGTTCGTCGGATCTGCCAGGCAGAGCTGAGGGTGTAAAGTTCGTTGACAACGGCGACTGCGAAAAAGTTCAGTAATGAGCATTGTTAGAAGGCGGCAATTGACTTACACATGAGCTCCACAGCTACCGCAGTCTCTTGTTCAGAGAGCGGTGGCTTGCGTTGCTTCTCCGGCTTTACTGCAGGCTTCGGCCGCGATGGGGTAGCTGGAGGTTCGTCTGAAGAAGCCGTCATAGTCTGGTCCAATTTCGATCGCCTGGTATCTGTGCTCAACCTTGCTATTTGTGAAGGCGATCCGTAGTCGTCAGAAATATCAGAAGGCGGGGGCGGTAGAACGAAAGCCTCGTCTATTGCAGCAGTGGTTGGCGGTGGCTCGCTTGATGGAGTAGGAGGTGAGAACTGTCCAGGAACAAATGATGGCGGTCGACTGGTCAAGTCGACACTGGACGACGTGGGAGAGACCACATCCTCCCCTTTTCCTTCGGTGTCTATCGTGGCTGCTGAGCTACCCTTGCGCTCGAGAGCAGACGATGGGAACGAAGATAAGGAATCGTGACTTTGTCGCGTGGCACTAGTGTGTACCCATGAGCTCTCTGAGCTAATGGATTGCGCGGTGCTGGAGTTGCTTCTTTGCATGCCTGCAGGCGGTGTGCTTGTGCTTGTTCTGCTAAGACTCGTCCTGCTTGGGCTCGCTTGCGACGGTGTGGCCTTCTTTCCACCGACAAGACCCGCTACGCCACCGAAGAAAGCCTTTCCACCACCAGCGACACCACCTGCAACATCCTTGGGTGCTTTTGCAAGAGCATCAATGACATTCCCACCAAGCTTGCCGAAAGCATCAGGAGTCGGCCAGCCAAATTTGCCACGCTCGCCAGGGGACTTCGACATGGCTTGCTCTTTCTCCAGGAAACGCTTCATGCCCTCACTTTCTGCCAGTGATTGATAGCGCATGGCATTCTGCAGGTAGCGTTCAAGGTCCTCACGCAGCGAGGTCTTGGTGCTCCCTCGCCATTTAGGAAGCTCAGGGTTGGTCTCCGTGAACTGTGCGCCAGTGATCACACTGATTCTCCGCAGCACCTCGTGCAGAACTTCAAAGTCCGCAAATTTGCGGGCGATCATCCAACCTGGGAAGGCAGAGTTCGACGGCTCAACTTGGATGAGGTAGTCAATCGCGGGTTTACTCTTTATGGTGGTCTTGTCCCCAGGGACAGAATCATCAAAGATGGATATGATTGCATTGTGCAATGTGATCTGAGGGGCTTCCACACGGGGTGTGTCAGCTTTCTCAGATGATAGGGCCGTCGGTTGCTGTGTCGGTAGCAGCTGATCGAAGCTTGTGAAGGGCTGCGAGCCCGAGCGAGCATTCTTTTCTGCTACGTTCACCGGATCAGCAGCACGGTCATCAGTCCAAGCAGACGCCTCAGTCTCTTGACGGTCGCGATCGCTGTCGCTGGAAGTAGGTGTTGGCGCGCCGTGAGTCGTCACTGAATCCGAGAGCTCTCCACTGGCGGTGAGAGCGGCCGGAGTCGGGTGGTCTGCCTCTTCTTGAGCTCGTCTACGATCTTCCTCGATCATGAGCTGTGTCAGTCTCCGGGCTTCTTTCATTGCATCGTCCATTGCTTCTTCCGCGCGGCTCATATTCCTCCGGTGTTCAGAGGTCTGGCCCTGGTTGTTACCCTCCTTCTTGCTGCCAACGTTCTGAGCGGGCGTTGTGGGATTGCCGCGATTCGGGTTGCTTTGCGGTTGCTTGGTATCCGAGCGTCCCTCCACTCCAGCGTCCACGATATCCATCACACTTTTTGTTGTCTCTGAGGTTTCCAATCCATACACAATCCACTCGTTGATCCACTCGGGCCTAGAGCACAAGCTGATGGTCGATTTGAGAACAAGCTGGGATAGGACCTCTTTGAGGAACAAATGCGTGGGTGGGAATGCATACGCCTTGGGGTCCAGGTAGGCTTTGAGGATGTCTTCAGCGACCATGTTAAGTCTGTGATCCTGGTGCTTTCTGTCCAGGACGTGCGCAAGACTGCTATCGGGTTTGAGATGCAGGTACAAAGCAATGGCTTCATCCGCAGGAACAGTAGGTGAGGCATTCAAGGCGGTCGCGAGCTCGTTGAGGAAAACGATGATAAGACTGCTGGTGTTTGTCACAAAGTCGAGGAACGCATCGGCAGGTCGCTTCCTCTCCAGGTGGCCGGAGAGGGACAGCATGAAAGACACGAGGGTGTGTTTGCACGATTGCGGGAAGATCTCCTCTCCGGGAAGTGTCGGGTCGTACCAGTAGTGTACGTAGTCTTTAATGACGGCGTTGGCAAAGGTATCCAAGGCAGCAGCAGTCTCGGGCTCGAAGCGCGAAAAGTCAAGCTGATGGTTCGCATTCAGCTTTGCTTCTTCTCTCTCATCAACCGCCGATTCCGCAGAGAGTCGCATGTCCAAAAGCCTTCGCGCGAGATCGAGACCTGTTTCCTTCCTGCGCTGTTGCTCCAGTCTCTTCACGCTTTCATCGCGATCATCGGATCGGATGCCTTCCCATGTTGCATGGAGAACCACACCGCCGGCGACACCGATGAACACCAGTCCCACACGACCGAACACAAAATATGTCGAAGCTCCAAAGCCGACCAAGCATGCGCCTAGTGTTTCGTTGCTGGCATGCGCCAGGAAGTGCAGAGTTCTGTCCGTAAGGGTCTGCAGAAGATTTGACTGAGGAGGTTTCGACTGGTCGTTTGCTATTTCGTTGTTCCCTTTAGAGACATCGTTATCGTCCACAGGCGTAGGTTCTTTCGTCTCGACATTGCTGACAGGCTGCTGGGTAGGCTGATCGCCGCCTACGAGAGGCGCAGTCCCCTCCCGGTATGATTCTTCCATGCTCGTGTATTTCTTCTGAGGTCGATGACCATGATCAAGCCATCATGTAAATGCGAGCGTTGGCGGCGGACGAGTCGTCTCTTTCAATTGTCCAGAGCGTAGGCGTCCACCGAACGGTCAAAGCGCAGCAATTATAGGAGTGAAGGTTGCGTACGCCTTTCGATCCGGAGCTGAGCCCCACATTGATCGGCGGCAGGGAGCGGGCCGGACTTAGCACAAAGAAAGTGCTGCTGGAAGAAGCAGCGAAGCAGACAGAGACTTGGCGTTGGTGGCCAAAGAGCCATTGCCCTGCATTGACTCATGTAGATGGGAGAAACATATTGATATAAACGTTTTGGAGAGAGTGAAAGACACACTTCTTGGACGGTTACTGGCCTCACGAAAAGAACTCAAAGGAACCATAAACGTCCGCCTTCGAGGCTACTCTACCACAAAAAATGTCGGTCCAACCTCAAACGCCGCAAGAAAAATTGCAGCTCATCACGAGCAACCTGCAAGAAGTGCTCAACCCGGAGATCATCGAAGAAGTGCTGAACAAAAATGAGCGCCCGCTCAAAATCTACTGGGGCACCGCGACGACGGGCAAGCCTCACTGCGGCTACTTCGTGCCCATGCTGAAAATCGCCGAGTTCCTCGCCGCCGGGTGCGAAGTCACCGTCCTGCTGGCCGACGTGCACGGCTTCCTCGACAACCTCAAAGCGCCCATCGAGCTGGTCAAGGAGCGTGTGGGCTACTACCGCTACGCCATCACCGAGGCCATGCGCGCCGTCAACGTCGACGTCTCGCGCCTGAAATTCGTCACCGGCTCCGACTACCAGACCCGCGGCAGCAGCTCCGGCGACCCCTTCAGCGGCTACCCCTTCGACCTCCTCCGCCTGTCCACCTCCGTCTCCGGCCACGACGCCACCAAGGCCGGCTCCGAAGTCGTCAAGCAGGTCGAGGCCCCGCCCCTCTCCTCCCAAATCTACCCCGTCATGCAGGCCCTGGACGAGGAGTACCTGGGCGTCGACGCGCAGTTCGGCGGCGTCGACCAGCGCAAAATCTTCACCCTGGCAGTCGAGTGCCTGCCGCGCATTGGCTACCGCAAGCGCGCCCACCTGATGAACCCGCTGATCCCCGGCCTGCAGGAGGGCGGCAAGATGAGCTCGTCCGACCCAGACTCCAAGATCGACCTGATCGACACGCCGGACGTCGTCAAGCGCAAGCTGAAGAAAGCCTTCTGCCCGCCCCGCCAGGTCGAGGGCAACGGCGTCATCAGCTTCGTCGAGTACGTCCTCCTCCCGGCCTCCGCGCTGAAGAACACCGAGAAGCCCGGCGAGCCGCGCTTCGTCGTCACCCGCCGCGACGCTGAGCCCCTCGTCTACTCCTCCATCGACAAGATCAAGGAGGACTACCTGGCGGACGTGCTGCAGCCGCAGGCGCTCAAGCCCGCCGTCACCGAGGCGCTGCTGGAGATTCTCGCGCCGATCAAGAAGGCTTTCGACGAGTCGCCCGAGTGGCAGGCCGTCGAAGCCAAGGGCTACCCGCCCCCTCCTCCGCCAGAGAAGAAGGTGAAGAAGCCGAAGAACCTGGGTTCCCGCTTCCCTGGTGCCAAGGGCGGTGCGCCCGCGGCGGTGGCGAACGGCGAGGTCGAGGCGAAACCTGACGGTCACCTTGAGGGCAAGGACGCCGAGGCCATTGCGGTCGGCAGGACTAAGGAGGAGGCCACGGCTGGCTCGTCATGAAAATAGCACGTCTTGATGGCATTTTTACATACTTGAAATGAAGTTATGGTGATGATACGGTAGCATAGAAGAAGATGAGGGATTGACGAAAAAGTTAGAGCAATCCGCCCAAAATGCATTTCTTAGTCAGCTAGAAGAAAAGAAAAATTGTAGCTACATCACAAGCGCTATCTGAAGCGATGTTGCGGTCTCCCTGGCGAATTCTGTCTCGCAAACCCCATGCACTCATTATACTGTCGTTGCGAAAAGAAAAGAAAATATCTCATAAGAGACTCCGCTAGATGCGCCCACGCCCTGTGCTGATTTGCTGCTGTCTTGATGCCGCGAATTCGCCATAAGAACGCCATGACCGTTGAGCAAAAGAAAAGGAGTAAGAACAAAAAAGAGCCAGTCCCAAGAATGCACATGTTGCAAATGTACACCTAACATGGAAGAAAGCCGAACAAGAAAGAGAAATCATACACTCTCTGCCAGAGGCTCAGAAGAACAAGAGAAATGAACATTGAAAGCAAAACCACAAACTTCACTCAGAGCACTCACTGAGTCAAGAAGAGCTTCTTCTTCCTCAACATCGACTCGAAGCACATCTGCACCACGCCGTTCGACTGTTTCGAGCGGGAGTGGTAAGTGCTGTGCGGTGCCCAGACGGGGTGTTTGACGAACATGACATCGTCCGCGCGAATCCTCGTGAGCAGGTCGAGGAAGTGGTCGTTCGGGTAGTAGACATCGAGCGTCTTGCGGCCCTGGAAGTTCATGTAGAAGCGGGCCAGCGTGCTGTGCGTGGCCAGATGGCGGAGAACCGAGTGCAAGTTCTCGTCGTGCACGAAGCGGCGCTCCTCGGCGTTGTGCATCTGCGGGTTCAGCGAGGGCTGGGCGTCTTCGAACAGCATTGTGACGTGGCGGATGAAGCTCGTGTTGCTCGGTCCGATCATCTTGAGGAATTTGCGGACGGGTTTGAAGCCCAGCTCGCCCCAGTCGGCGGCCCAGATGGGGCCGTAGCGGCGGCTTTGGCGTTGGAAGAAGAACTCGTTTTCTGAGTAGAGGATGCTTCGGCCTTCGGTGTAGACTTGACGGCATGTGCGGAGGAATGCTGATGAGCGTTGGAAATGCTTGTTGGGGGCACCGAAATCGAAGCGAGCTGGAGAGACGAATGCGAGTCGGTAGACTTCGTTGCGGAGTTCTGCTGGGAGATCCAGGAAGCCAGCACGATCAGAGCGAGATGATGCTCGGCTGGCAGATGAGCTGGCTACGGTTTGTTCCAAGGAGCGTCCGCGAGTCTTTGCACGTTTGGTTGGAGGAAGTGAGGTATTTGAGCGAGGGTTGAGGATTGGTTGTTGTCCGAGATATGAGTTGAGATCAATGTTAAGAACGATTTGGCGTTCAGGCCCAGCAGGCACGTTGACAGTGAGTTGAATAGGTGCCACCTGCTCGATTGATTGTGCGGGCCGGTTCCTCAATGCTACGGCATTACCGTAGTCAGATAGCATGGCATCGCCCTCTGAGTCTGAATTTGAGGCTTCAGACAAAGGTGGCGAGGGCGTGCGTTTACGCTTGCGGGACGTTACCACCTTGATGCCCTCGTCGTCACTGGTGACATCCTGTTCTGAGTCGCTACGGTCTGACTCGGCTTCATCACTGATGGCCACGGCCGAGTCGACAAATGGAGATGCGGTCTTGCCTGCACTACGGCGGATTGGACGTCCGGTCTTGGAGTTGTATGAGACGGCAGGCGAAGATTGGCCGGGCTTGGAACGTTGACCGGCTGGGAGTTGTGGTGTCACTGCATTGTCCATGTCGATGGTGGCGATGTGAGTGACGAGGATGATGGAAAGACGGTACGGGCAGAGGAGGATGAAAAAGAGAGGGAGGAGGAGAGTGACGGGCTGAAGAGAGTGAATTGGGAAAGGGTGCAAAGGAAAAAGGCTCGTCCAGCGTAAGCTTAATGGATGAGATGACGAGTAGGCACGGAGGGCTCTGACCGTGGGGTGGGCAGGCGCAACCTTGAGAGCGTGGGCCTCGCGTGAGCGGCGGCAGGGCAAAGCAAGAAGTGGAGGAGGATGGATGCAACAATAATGCGATATGCAGACGACGGTAAGCGTGGAGCATGTGCAGAAGCGTGAAGGCCGCCGGTCGATCGTTAGGGTGCCACGAGGCGGGCAAAGGCAAAAGGCAATTGATTAAGGGCGCTGTATAGGGAGCGTGCGCTGTGAAGCACGGCATTATATGTGAAGAGTATTAAGGACATTATTTTTTAGGTGAGGGTGGGCCGCCCGAGGCTGGCGTCAGCAGCACCAAGAGAGTGCGAGAGTGCGCTCACCCAAGCCGGCAACTCTAATAACATGAAAGGGTGCAGTGAGGTAAGGAAGGACTCTGGGACTGTACCTACCTACCCAAGTTAGCATTAGCAAGCTCTAGGCAAGCCAGGACGGCGGATTCATTATTGCAGGCATTGCAGGGAAGGCAAGCCCGGGCGAACCTTTCTTCACGAACATCGCTCGCAGCAGAAGGAGCCGCATGCACATCGGATATATACAGGCATCCATTATTCATGCGTGCATCAGAGATCCAGAGCAAGCATGTAAGCAAGGGTGGGCGCACGCCTAGCCTCGAAATTTCACTCTGCACCCATTGATCCTTCAGAGAAACTCTCGACTCCATTAATCAAAAGCCATTAATGGTCGCCTGCCTGCCTGACTCTCGCCCGGCCCTTCAGCCCGGCTTGGACATCATCAAGCGTCGCCGCCGAACAAGAACCTAGAAGTCCCAGACCCTGCCGGCCGAGCTAAGTGACTTTTACCTTTACCACCAGCATCATCACCAGCTTGGGTCTTCTCTCGCAAGCGCCCTTGTCGCCGGCAAATCGAAGTGGCCGTCTGCACTTGAATCGCTTGCTGTTGTTTCGCTTGTCCCGCTGTCCGTAGCTGTGCAAAGCCACGATTCCAGCGGTTCAAGGGCGGGCTGGCTCCTTGGGACGAAACAACGCTCCCAAACAGCACAGCCATCATTCGAATGCCGTCTGGTTGCAGACCTGCACATACACACAATCTAAATGGTCCATTCAGAAGATTTCACATTGCCCCTCGTAAAGGTGGTGAGTGGGCTCGGGACATGGCAGCATCATCCACACTACCCAGCGTGAGCCAGGCAGGTGAAACTCTCTGCCGTAAGAGCCGTCTCATCGCTATGGATTTAGTTGTGTAAGGAAAGGAAAAGGGAGGACTGGGCAGCGAGCAGCGAGTGAAAAGACTTTCACACCTCGGCTCGGTGGTGAGCGGTGCTTCCCGCTGCAACGATCCGTCCCTACCTCCCGCCGCTTTCTAAGAAAAGTGCTTTGGACATCAAACTCCACCCCTCATTCGCTGACATATCTTGAAGCCGTTCGAACTTCGACCTCTGGCTCTGCTGAAACACACCCACGCTCACACGCTCTCGTTCGGATCTTGCCATTTCGTACTGCTCGTACGGTATTGCGTGTCCCCCAGTTCTAGCTCGTGGCTCTGAGACATGCGCCTAGCACGTGCCTACCGGTAGTACGGATCCTGCACTTCATCTCTTGCGACAGCCTTCCGCGCGAAAAGCCTTCTCCAACATCATTTGATCCTTCGGCCAAGCAGCCATGGGTTCCAGATATGGCACCATCATTATGGGCCCTGCCGGCGCCGGCAAGACCACATTCTGCTCCAGTCTCATTCAGCACTTGAAGAACAACCGCCGTTCATGCTTCTACGTCAATCTTGATCCCGCCGCCGAAGAATTCGCATTCGAGCCCGATGTCGACATCAAAGACCTTATCACTCTCGAGGATGTCATGGAGGAACTACATCTGGGCCCGAATGGCGGATTAATCTACTGCTTCGAGTTCCTGATGGAGAACTTGGACTTCTTGACCGACCCGCTTGAGGAGGTCTCGGACGAGTACTTGATCATCATCGACATGCCTGGACAAATCGAGCTCTACAGCCATGTACCCGTTGTACCAAATCTCTTGAAAGCGCTCACGCGCGGCAGCTTGAACATCAGCATGTGTGCCGCCTACCTCCTCGAAAGTACATTCATCGTCGACCGCGCAAAGTTCTTCTCTGGCACACTCAGTGCCATGAGCGCCATGCTCATGCTCGAACTTCCACACGTGAACATCCTCAGCAAAATGGACCTGGTCAAAGGCCAAGTCGCAAGAAGGGATCTCAAGCGCTTCATCGAGGCAGACATCGGATTGTTACAAGATGCGCCTGAAAGCGGATTGATGTACGACCACAAGGAAAAGTTCGATGCTGGCATACAAGAGGACGTGACAAGTGGGAAAAACTATGCCAATTTGAACCGTGCTGTTGGTCACTTGATCGACGAATTCAGCCTGGTCTCTTTCCTCAAGCTGGATGCGCAAGATGAAGATAGCATTGGCGCTGTGCTCAGCTACATCGATGATGCTATTCAGTTCCACGAGTCCCAAGAGCCAAAGGAGCCTAACGATGAGATCGCCGAGGAAGAGATGGATGGAATGGGCTGAGCGATATCGTTGAGAGTGCCCAGTATTCTCGCGGAATGTTCCAAGCACCGGCACCGCAACTCAAGAGCGAAACAGGCGCCAGACGAACACATGTACCACCTCAAGAGTGTCAGGGGTGATCACATTGTGTGATCGAATACTGTCAGACTGGAACAGTGGCGGTTTTCAGACGTCGGACGCCGCAGCACAAGAAAGCATGGGCTGTCCTACTGTGGTCATCCTATCTGGACCTTCTCCTTGTGTACACTCCAAGGACAAGGATTCATCAATACAGCAGCAACAAATCTGACCATGCCGCTGGTGGTCTTTGCATACATATTCATAGTTCAATGACGATCAGGCTATGAGCCACGAAGAGATACCCAATGAAAAAAGATTCAGCGCAGTGACCTATCCGACCTGTCTCACTTTCGGGAATTTTCATCGTAGTGGATCGAGCAGCTGGCAGTTTGTGGAACCTTGACCTGGTCTATGGGTGCAAGGCAAATGGACGCCAGAGATGGGGATACTGTTGAATCACTGGGCGTCACATCTTGCGGGGAGGGTTTTCGCAAATTTCCTGAGCGCATGTTGCAACAAGTGTAGTACGAATCTAACCTGAAAAACAAACACACCAACCAACGCCAACACCTTGCGGTAATCCTTCTCAATGGCGTTCCCACAAGAGTATCATCTTCCCCTGGTGCTACCACCACCAGAGTGACAATTCAGGAGTGAGCGCCAAACCCCAGCGGCGATTGCTTTCCTCACCAACCAAGACCTCTACGACGACGGCTTCGTAATCCCACACCGATCCAAGCACAACTTCGGCCCCCAATTCGAGCCCGTGCCAACATCCGGAATCTTCTCTTTCACTTCTTCGCTCGCGAGGTCTTGGCCCAGAGCCGCGTTCACCAGCTCGAATGGGAAGTCGTTCGTGAAAATCGAGCCGATGTTGACGGTGCCGGGGTCTTCGCTGTCGAGCGCTGAGACGAGTTGGGAGTTTTCGCAGCCTGGTGGAAAGCGAACTCGTGTCAGTGTCAGGATTCATTTGCCCTTCTTCGCCTGCTGCCGTCGCACAGCTTCTCTGGAAACAAGGGGCCAGTCGCACGACGCTCGTCAAAGCTGACACACAGCGCTAAACATCAAGAAAGTTAAACAAAAACTCACCAGTATTCATCATCATATGAATCGACGCCTGGGGGAAAATCGTCGCCTGGCCCGGCTGCAGATGCTCCGTGACCAGCCGCGCCCCGTTCTCCTCGTACATGTACGTCGTGGTATTGCCGTGGATGGCGACGACGTAATTCGCCGCCCGCGCGTGGTAGTGCATGGGCAGCATGGAGCACGGGCCCAGGTTGAGCATCGCTACTGTTCGAAACACACACACACGGTCAGAAATCCATAAGTACCGCGGACGAGTCTCTCGGAAATCGAGCATGTCCGGTCTGCGCTCTGCACTTACTCGTCATGCCGTTGCCTTTGGCCGCTGGGAAGGTGGCGGAGTTCATGTTGACGACGCCGCCGGGGGAGAAGTTGTAGAAGGGCTGTTGGATTTTGAAGTCGAAGAACCAGTCTTCGTCACTTTTGAGGAGGGCTAGGCGGTCCAGTTGGCTGTTCGCGGTGATTAATTGCGAGATCAGCTCGGGGTCGCGGGTTTTGTCGACTGCGTTTGCGTGTTGGAGGAACGCTGCGAGCGCGAGGCTCGTGGCCAGAGCGGTGGTGCGGAACATGGTTGCTTCGATTGGTTGTGTAGCCGGGTCTGTTCAGACAGCTGGTAAGATCCTAGGTCGTAGCAGTCGTGTCTGTGCGTGGTAACGAAGAATCGAAGTCTGGGGTTCAGGTACGACAACCTTCGTTGCAACAAGTGATCTCTCAATCCGATACGGGCAAGAGAAGGATCAGGAATGTGTGTTGAGACGCAGGCAAATGGACTTTGTGCTTGTGGTCGACCCAGGTTGCTGGGGACTGGAAGCCCTACTTTATATCAATCGCGAGCTCGCACGAAACCCAAGATTCCGACTTTCACACCACCACCCCGGACTCGTGGTCCAGTCATCGCAACACTCGCCGTGTTTGGATCTAAGTCCGATCGAGCCATTGCAGCTTTTCCCTGGAGCGAGAGCAAATGAGCGCCCGCCCTTCCATCTCCGGACTTCTGGGGGCGCGGGTGCGTGTTTTCTGTTCCTGGCTTGGGGGAATGGGAGATATGGGCTGTTTCTTTGGCGAAAAGGATCGTGAGAGGGTCGCATTTGTGCGAGGCTATGTCGACATTTGGCTGGGGCGTGGGCCTTTGCGTGCTAGGCCGGATGTCTCGATGGGGACAATGCCTGCAGCTTGTGGGAGTTGTTGTTCACTGGGATACGATAGATCGGCCGAAGGATCTTGTTCACTTTGATCAGATGGCCACGTTACGGCGGACCCAGAACCCAGGCTGTGAGTGATCCTTCACGACTCTAGCTTCGATCCCGTACCGAGATCTGGCACGCCTGTCAGCGTGGCAAATCGTGGGCGTTGGGTTTATTGAAGGATGCGATATTTGATCCTACGCATTGCAATAGACATTCGCTTTGGGGGAGCCTCTTCGGATTGACGGTGAGGCCGATGTGTCCGGGCAAATCACCACGATATGTGGTGGCTTGATGAAGGCACGTTTCGAAAGAAACTGAGGCGCTTCGTTGAAGCCGCTGATGGAAGAGGCTTGATAGTGGCCGTGATGATCTGGGTTGAGTTCGTTACTTGATGACTACTCGTCTTGCTTGGGGGCGTGACCATGAGCATTTGTGTAGCAGCCAGTGGAGGGCGGAATATCGCTGCCTCTGCATTAGCTACCATGCTGCCTAATTGCACAAAACGGGCATCTTTCAACAAAGTTCCATATACTGTATGTAATATTCCGGGGCTTCAACCAGACCCCAGCCACGCAGTCTTCGAATGTCGACCAGACTTAACAGCCACCGGCAGGAGTAATTGGCCCCCCAAATCCCTCAAGTGAAGAATAAAGCCAGCAAGCAGGAGGCTCTCAGCATGCAACCAACGACCTCGTGGACAAATACCTATGTCACACAAACCACGCCACGGCTGCCAGAGTCTATGAGGCTGAACATGACCTTGCGTTGGCTGTAGACGCCTCCTCAATCTCCGGGCTGGATCTTAGCCTCCCTCCCTAATGCAACCTCACTCTTTCTTTCGCTAGGCGTCGATTCCTTCGCTTTGTTATGGCGAGAAGTGATGAAGGATGTTGGTGTTGGTGATGTTGAACTGAGTGGTTGAGTATTCGTAAGGTTTCGTGTGACCCGAGCTAACCCGTGAAGTGCCAAAGCAACTCACGCTGGAAGTTGATGGAATACACGTCAAAGCAGGAACACTCGTTTTGGTGCGACCTAGCCCTCCAATGGATGGCACTTTAATCTGACACAGGTCTTTGGCTATTCATATCTATTATGTTATTGCGCTGTAGTTGACAGGGACTGGTTGAGTGGCTTCTATCGCCGGGCATGGTAACCCCAACCCTTACCCTAAAATTTCTGGCAGCGCGGTGGGAAGCGATCACCTCGGTCCAATTTCAGTCGAGCCTCCTCCGTCGCTTGCTCCCCTACAAATCCACAAGCCTCATGCAGCACGTCTTCTCAACCAAATTATGCAGCCACGGGCAATGCACTCCATGTATTCAGTGGGTGGGAAGGCGGAGCATTACTTGTATCGGTAAACGCAGGGGTCGAGATGAAACTCGGAAGGCGATTGCAGCATGCTGAATGGCATCGACCCCTGCTTTTCTAAGCGGTCTTCAGGCAAAATCGCAAATGAACGCGCTTTTCGGCCTATAACAGGTCAATGGCCCTATTTTGACCTTGCTAGCTTCTTTAGCCTACGTTCCGACCCTACGATATGGCCGCATGATGCTGCCTTGGCAGTCACAGGACGGAAAAATACTAACGACTGTCGCTCTCGCGGCCGGCGTGGCTCTGTCGGCTCCGCGCCCTGCTTGTCAGAACAATGTCTGCACTCATTGCGAATACGATTATATCGTTGTCGGCGTAGGCGCATCGGGACTTACGGTAGCGAACAGACTTTCTGAAGACCCAGAAACCAGCGTCCTGGTAATTGAGGCTGGCGAGTTCGACCGAAACGAAGACTTTGTGACGATTCCTGGCCTCGCGGGAGGGGCGGTGGGAACCAAGTATGACTGGAACATCTCGTACGCGGCGAACCCGTCATTCAACGGACGAGATGTTCCCATTCCGCTCGGAAAGATCGTCGGAGGGTCGACCAAGCTCAATCGCATGGTATTCGATCGAGGCTCAAAGTCCGATTACGACCGCTGGGTAACGCTTGGAAATGAGGGTTGGGGTTGGGAATCTCTTCTCCCTTACTTCATAAAGGTACCAATTTGCTTTTGGAATAAAATGCAACACTTTAGCTCCTTGGCTGACCGCCGTAGAACGAGAATTTCACGCCTCCGGTCGAGGCGATTGCTAAAGAGTACAACATTACCTATGATCTCGAGTATCACGGCAAAGAGGGATACATGCACTCTACATATGCCCCATTTTTCTGGCCTACTAGCAGTATGCTCTCTCCAAGCTCTCGTAGACTATGTGCTGACATTGTCCACAGAGAATATGGTGGAAGCTACCAAGGAGCTTGGAATTCCCATATCGTACGACCAAGCTAGCGGCGACGCAATTGGCGGGTACTACTGCCCTCATAACCAAGATCCGGCCACCCAGACTAGATCATCTGCTCGGGAAGCATACTATGAAACTGTTAAGCATCGTTCTAATCTCGAAATCATCACCGGGCGCCGAGTCACACGTCTTGTGACCTCCATCGAATCAGGAAGCGCCCGTGTAACAGGCCTAGAGGTAAGCCTGCTTTGTGAATAAGGCCTTCCTATGGATGAGAGACGCTAAGATGATCCAAGTTTGCATCTTCGAGCAATGCTACCAGCCATGCTGTTTCCGTCAGACGAGAAGCCATCCTTGCCGCTGGAACGATTCATACTCCTCAAATTCTTCAAGTATCGGGTATCGGAGATCCACGAGTTCTTGCAAAGATTGGCGTGGACCCGATCGTCGACCTGCCGGCAGTAGGCTACAACTTACACGATCACGTATTGCTGGCCACGGTCAACTCTAGTATGTCCTCATCTGATGCCCTCTATCAGCATGGGAGCGCAATTCTGATACCTCGTAACAGTCAACGCAACTCTTGTGTCAAGCCAACTGACCAGCAACGAGATATTCGCTGACGAAGCCAGAGCTGAATATGATCAGAACAAGACAGGCCCTTTCACAAGTCCTACCGGAGAGTTCCTCGCGTTTCTGCCTTTGTCGTTCTACTCAAACGCCACCGGGCAAAGCCACGCTTCGGCTCTACGCCAGAATAGCTCTGACCTCCTCCCCGAAGACACACCTGCGGAGGTCAAGCAAGGCTATCAGCGCGAGCTTGAAATACTCAACGAAAGGCTGAAAGCCAATGACTCTGCCATGCTCGAGCTTCTCTGGGCCGACGCGCGATCGTTCTTGGCCTGCAGCACCCCTACTCGCGAGGCAGTATCAAGACCGTTTCTGCAAACGTCTTTGATGGCGTAGTCGCCGATGCCGGCTTCCTTCGCAACCCTATCGACGTCTCTCCTGGCAGAAGGTGTCCGCTTGGCCCGCAAGCTCATGTCCACATCAGCAATGAGCACCCTCGCACCACTAGAAATCGTTCCTGAAGGCAACGTTACGAGCGACGCTGCTTTGGAGCAGTACATACGCTCCAGCGCAGAGACGCTTTATCATCCTGCCGGGTCGTGCAAGATGGGCGCGCGCGACGACGGCGGTGTCGTGGGTCAGGACTTGAAGGTGTATGGTGTCGAAGGCCTTCGTATTGTCGACGCCAGCGTTATGCCGCTGCTCCCTGCTTCGCATCTTATGACGACAGTGTGTGCAGTTGCAGAAAAGGTCAAATGATCCGTCGTTCTTATCTATCATGAATTTCATTGCTGACATGATGTGCAGGCTGCTGATAACATCAAGCGTGACAGAGACGCAAAACAAGTTAGGGATAATGTCCCGTGGCGATAAAGGACAGCCTACGGTGTGTAACAGCCTAAAGACCACCAGTCGCCTCAAAGCGCCACAGAAGCCGAGCTGATGCTCAGTATCGATTAGAAAGTCCAGTGGAAACAGGCGACAAGGTCAAAGTGAGCCTTTCCAACATCGAAAATCGGGGTTGAGTCCTCACAGAGGTCAAATAGGACGAGAACATCGGCTGCAACCTCCCTGCGAAGAAGTGACTGTCGGCTTCACATGTCACGGTGTGAACAGTACCAAGGTCTGCTGAGTATACTGCAAGTGCAGACGGAGTATGCGGACGTGACCCGGGAGGCGGCCGAAGGCTTGTAACGAGAATGGAAGACTTAGCCTGGCAAGGTAGGAAGCATATGCGATTGCAGCAGTACTTGTGACTTGTGCGCGCTTTTGTGGCGTTCAGCTGGAACAGCAACTCGCTTAGAAGAGGCACCTCAGGCCCTTCAGCGCAGACGACTGAGTGTGTCTTGTGCGCAATCTCTACAAGCAAGAGCCACTCCATGTCTCTACCATGCGTGGAAAGAAGACATGAGTTCGATGCAAGCAAAATTCTCATGCCTTCTCACAACTTAAAGAGATGTCTAGTGGTAGTATCAAGAAAGGGTGCAAGAGGACTTCCTTGACTTCCTTAGTGGTACTGCCACCAGCTGACAGCATGTATGTTTGCCTTGCATGCCGCTAAATCTGCGAATCGCTCTCCCAACCAAATTGACATCTCACGCTGAGCTTGCGTAGTGACAGCGCATTGATGTTATTGCAATCGACCATCATGAGCACAAGTCGGAACAAGAATCAGCTAGCTAACACAGACCTAGCAAAAACTCCTTCGTCGCCGACCAAGTCAACATAACGGTGGATAATTGGCAAGTCGCACTGAATCCGGTCTCTTCATCGCCTACGGCATCAGCATCATATGCACAATCGCCTGTGCTATTATAGGGTTCTACGCCTTCTTTATCAATAATGCTAGTTACAAGAACATCTTCTCGACCTTCCCTTCGCGCCACAAACGACCTCGAGATTCGATCAAACATGTCGTCGGGGGATAAAGGGAGCGATCACTTACCTAAAGACCTGGCGAAGTCCGCAGTGACACTAAGCGGTCGCAAGGCTACCAATGGGTCGATATATTCGACTGTGAGAATAGCACAGAGCGATGATCTTAAGCTTAAACACCTCCGCCCAGGTGGGACAGAGTCGCAACGGGATCGTGGATCGAGCGTTGGGCGCGAGTCCTTTGATGTTGCGGCTGAATTGCGTGACCCTGTCTCAAGAATACTCATAGCAGCCGCCTCTTAGCTACTGCCGATGTGCTTTCTTAATTTTTGTTGATGAGACCGAGGGAAATCTTCATCTCTAGAGATTTGTGCAGGAAGACTTCCAATGGATCTAAAAGTTGATGACTTTCTGATCTGTACATACAACTATGATTATCGTCTGCTCTGCCATACACAAGCACTGAACCGAGCAACGAGGGTAGACTCTTTTGTTGCGTTCTGTTGACATTGGTCGTTGCTGAAGCGTGGCGTGACTTGAAAAGCACTTTCGCCTGATCAGCTACCAATGCAAGACTCAGCTCACCTTCTGGTTGTATCCAATTCGTACGTTCGCCATATTGCGGGGAGTTGACATCGCACAGAGCATGGGCTGACCGGTCGTTGATCCTCTATCTCAATTTGTTCCGTCATTAGACAATCGTTATCAATGACACCAGATCACGACCACATGGCGTCACACCACTCAAAAAGCTGATAGAGGGCAACGACATGTCAAATGTAAATAAAGGTTCTCGATTTTCGGTGTTTTGAACTGTTGACATGCAAGCTACACAGTTTCCGCACGTTTTACTGCGAGAGTATGCTTCAAAATCTCTGGACTGTCATCAATGATTGATCGATGGCTCACACGACCTGACCTCCAACTAGTGTCACACCGGCCTTCATCTCCTGACGAGTGTATGGTGCCATACCTGCAAAGAACGCAACTACTTCACTGCGAACCATTGCCAGCAAACAGTGCGCTAGTGCGCAGTGGGGCGACATAAGAAGCCCCATGGCTGGCTGGATTACCTCAACCCAGCGTCATATGCTATCGCCCTTTAAGATATTCGCTCTACTTCCAGCCTGGCTCAGCGAAAATGAGCGCCAAAAGTTTCAGACACGGCGAAGGCAACGAGAACGACGCGGAACATGGCCTACAGTCTCCAGGGCTAAGTAGAGAACAGCCAAATATCGGCGATGTTGATACCTCACAGATCGGTGCTGAAGAGCTTACTTCTTCCTCAGTGCGACCGCAAATGCCTGAAAGCTGGGAAGCAGTTGGAAGTCTGGACGGACCGTTGACCTATCGGCACCTTGCTACTGGCATAGTTTGTCGACAGCATCCTGCGTCAATGAGAGAGGAGAGCTTGCGGGCTGTTGAGGATGCTGCCGAATACGGAATGATCCCAGAACACTGCGACGCAGTCCTCGAGAACGATGACTTTATCCACTACAAAAGCAGATCGACTTGTTTTGGATCATCGTCTACGTTGACGCATCCGATAGCTACGCAGCGTGAGGTTGAAAACTACCTGAGAAGTCACGACAGAGTCCTCCATTTCCAATCATGGGGCTCGGTATGGTTCCCTGCCCTTGGCAAGCCTTCTCCAAGAATGCAGGAAGCAGGGATGCGAAGCCTCCTCGATATCAATCGAGGCCCGGGAATACTCCTTGTGAATGCCATCGAAGAGGGTGGAGTCCAGCCTCTCTTGAATGCTTTCCGCGACTTCGATCCTATAGTTTCTTTCTTCTTTGCGAAGCATCTCTGGAGAAGAAGGATTCATAAGGATGAAGACCTGCGAAGCCATCTTGCGCAAATCGACGTTTGCATTCCAATGATCTTAGGTGCCACTCACACTGGCGGACACTGGTATGCTACGAAGATGGACAATAACCTCACCGTTGGATTCTGGCGCACAGGTACCGCGAGAGCTTTCGAAGTTTTCAACCAAAATTGTTCCGTCATGTCGGTGATCGATCTCACGCCGAACTTTTGTGAGTCACATGGTCAGTTAGTCAAGCATGTCTGCGATGTACTTACCATTACAGCTCTGGCGCTCGTGAGCCGTGTGGACTACAGCCGTCCGAATCGACAGGAAGCTGGGTGTGCCACCCATGTTCAAGATCATTTAGTATGCTCGACACCAATACGCCTTCGCACCAGACCGCTCAGGGACATGTTGGAAATGTTGCTGGAGCTGGCAGCAGAAGATCGCAAACGCTTTAGATGGGATCGTGAGACTCTGCAGAAATGGATGGATTACCGGGACAACACTTTGAATCGCCTCCTGCCTGCCTTTGAAAGCGTCTTCCCGTGGATTCTAGCCTCACACGCCTGGACAAAGGGGTTATCATTGCTGTCTGGGAAAGCCGTGGAAAGCACGACAAATAAGTTTTGGGAAAACCCGAAACTGACAAAAGTCACCGGCCTCATCACAAGCGTCAATCTTGCACAGAATTTCTGCAAAGATTACGACCTCTATGTTCGCCAACTCAAGCACCAAAGCGAAAGGAATTGTGATTACCTATTGGACCAAGACGATCCAAGTCTTACATTGGAGACTGAGCTCGAATCTTTCCACCATGGAGCACTTGAGCTCAAACAATCATTCAGAGACAGTCAGGAGCTCCTCACGGCGGCTATCGGCATCGAGGACTCGGATCGGTCCATCAAACTCACATATCTTGCAACTATTTACTTGCCATTATCATTGGTGACTGGTGTATTTGGCATGAACATTTGGGAGATCAACTCAGGAAACCCTAAGTACTGGGCTGTTCTGGCACTGGGAGTTCTTTTGTTGATCCTCACTTGCCTTCTTGTTCTTCTGGGAGTATGGCGACAGAAGTGGGAAATTTTGGTCCGCAGGTTCTCGTAACATACCGCAGTCCGGATTTGCAGCTTGAGTTATACGTTTCTGTGCTCCATGAAGAATTTTGGCGTTTCCATTGGAATATTGTATGAGCACGTTCAGGGCATTAAGGGAGATGGCGAGATTCAAACTCACAAGAATGTATGTTTGATATTAATGTGTTACTTTTCAAGAGGATATACGACCAGACGTTAGTGAAGAAGCCTGGGCATGTCGTCCGAGATCCTCCAATCTCACTGTCGTTCGTAGTTACAGGATTCCAGCGTGTTGTTTCTCTACGCTGTGGGAACCCGAACCCTGGTTGACTCCCTACGAGTTAAGATTACAGTAGTGAATTTCGGCGATTGCAGATGCCAAAGGCTAGGACTGCCCTTCTTGATCTCAGATCAACTAACAATAAGATCAATTTGTGTCGTCACGTAGTCCTTGAAGATCGGAGGCTCTTCAACCTGCACGTATCTAATTTGCTATCATCAGATCTGTCGCATGAGACTACGTTACACGGATGTACCAGGGATGTTCATATGGACTCGGTCCAGCCAATTTGCAAGCATGGCAAAATGATGACTCGTGGTATGTTTTCGCACGGTGCGTATCTGCTTTCTGCCTGATGTTATCTTTGCATACTCTACGACATGACCTGGTCACGAAAGTACGTTGAGTTATACATGGCTGCAAGAGACTACTGACGTTGTGTCGCTACGCCAGGGATTCATCGAGCATTTGACGTCGCGGTCTATTTGTGTCACTGTGCTTGTAGCCTTGACAAAAGAAATTTCGGAGATCTCACGTTCTAGAAGTAAACTACCATAATCTGACCGGATCCCAGTCAGACAAGGCTTGAATACCGCATCAGAGTCTCAAAGCAAACACTGACTGTCGCAAGCATCCTCCCATTGGTCACTATAGTAGGTGACTTGGAACGTCGTGAGCCTGTTTGCCGAGCATGGAATGGTCTGAGGCTCGCTCTCGCCCTCTATGACCTTGCACATCAGAACTTTCTTCCTTGCTTCGTAAAGCTCCTTCTGCAAAACGGCGAAGTAGACTTTGTTTGCTGCTTTTGGAGGCTTCGGAATGCCGCAAATCCAGGAGACCGCGTCGGCGAGAGTTTTACCGACGAACGGGGAGCGCCAGGCAGGATTGATAGGCGTCTTTGTGCCTTTCGTGACCTTGAAGCCACGGAAATCTGGCAATTTCTCATATGTGTCTGCTAATCTGACTTTGCCTTCACCATAGAATTTGCTTGCATCTTTGCGAAGGATGTTGTTGATAGTCTGAGATAGGGTGGTCAATACGAGAGCTTGTAACATGTAAGCCATCTTACCTCGACTGGAAATTCATCCATCACGAACAGGAACAACTTGTCCGATTCTTCCTCATCTGGATGTTCTCCATCTGGCAAAGAGTACCGATACTTTCTGAAAAAGAGCGCTTCGAGTTCGGGGGTCATGGTTGAGCAAGGCGTTGAGAGTAGCGGGCTGAGATAGGCAGACCATAGAAATCACAGCAGATGAGTGCTCTTAAGACGGAGGATCTGATTGTTGTACCCATGCATAAGCATTGAACGGGTGATATGTGGAGAACATTTGGGCAGACGACGAAACTACCAAGATGAAGTGATGCGACTTGGAACAAGATGGTGCATGGGCAACTCGGAGGCACGTGACCGCATACCAGGCGCTGACCGCGCTTCGTAGGAACCGCTCCCGAAAGTCGTGCGACCCTAGACTTCATCCTTTGAGGATGGCGGTTCGAACCGGTATTGAGCCGTTCATTGATCACGCTGCACGACTCACAGCATGTTGCAGTTTCGAGCTGACGCACTTGTTCTCCCCTTGACTTCCACCGTTATCCTTCTGACCCTTCAATGTCGCAGAGGCCACTCTTCTTGTTACGTGAACAAGTGGTGGAGCGAAGGAAGCGCTGGGAGCTGCCAGCGTAGGTCTCTACATCCTTACACTTATGTTCAAACCCTATGTCATCTTATGCACAGCTGATGGTGGTGCAAATTACAGAATAGTGGCAATATGGCAACTTCGTCGCGAAGAGGTGCTCCATCTCAAGCAACCACATCTGTCAGCGAAGTAGCTGCTATCAGTATACCTCTCAAGTATATATGAACACCCATGCGCGAACAATGGATCGCATCGAAAGAGGTTCTTCGTTGGACACAAATGCCATTCCTTCAGGATCCGCTATGAGAATGTTCAAACACACTAGTCTTCAATGAAACAACTTGAGAAAAGGGCAGTTGACTGCCTTGCCCTTCATATACAGCACATATACGGTTGGTCGCTGGAACCGGTCGGCTCTATCATCTCGATAGATCCTTATGGTAATGTGTACGATGCTGTATCTTTGCCTCTGTTTGCTGCTTCTGGCGGCTTCTGGCCTCAAACCTCTGCCATACGAGCAAACTGGATCTGTCGCGACCTTGTTCCCATCACCTACGCCCAGAATACCCAACACGGGGCTTCTGAATGACACCACGCACAGATATCAAGACGTAGATCAGTCACCTCGGGGGGAGTCGTCGGCACTCACCCTTAACGTCTTAGCTGGTAATGGTCCAGTGTGGATGTCTTCAGCTCACACTCTCATACCACGCGCCAGGAAAGGCAGGGACGCCGCAGAATTTTCTGATGATGGAGAACTTGACGGTGCTTTCGGGGACGGAGACGATGAAGCTGTGAGTGCACGCAAAAACACAAATACACTCAAAACGCAGCCCTAATGACCAGAAAGAGTCCGACGGTTTCAACGACTCTGATGATGGGTCCGACGACTCTGATGACGCCGCCGATGACTCAGGCGAACCATCTGAACCTGATTTCGAATCCCAATCCGAATCCGAACAACCTGATGACGATGAAGATGGGGACTGGGTGGAATCATCCGGCGAGGAAAGTATAGGATCTGAAGCTGGGAATGAGAACCCCAGCAATGCCGAAATCGCCACGTACAACTCGAAATACTCTACCGCGGAAGTAAGCATTTTCCGAATGGACTGTTTGACTGCCCCGGAAGCATGCATGAACGCGTGTCATTGGGAAAATTGCGTACGAGGCAATGCAGGTAACACCGACACCCCAGTGATCTATCGAGTCGGCGACAGACTCAAGAAGAAGAAAAACTATACCCCACTTAATCCGAGACGCATACGCAGCGGCGTTGCCGTGACCACAGGCACGCCTTGTAAGACGGGGCCGTTCGGACAAAAGTTCTGGGATACGTACCCCTTCAATAACCCAACGGATAACGAGGGTGAAGAGGATGATGAGGGTGACACGGAACAGCTTCTAGAAACAGACGAGTGGCCCATGGCCGCTTTCCGGGTTTCGACGATTACAGAGCTAGAGATAGAGATGACAAAAATAACGTTCCAACCTCCTTGCGATACATCACCAAGGCAAGCAACTTGGATGGCGGTACACAATTCGGAGTATTCTTGTACGGGTCCGGACCGTACGACAAAAACGATAAGACCGGCCAAGAGGGAAAATGGTATCGAGACCGCAAGTTCGCTAGCAGCAAGTGAAAGTCAGAGAGTGGAAAAAGGGCATCCTTTATCGAACCCAAGTCTTGAAACCGATCCGTCACAACAGGCAAATTCGAAATGCCCGTGAATGAGTTAGACTGAGCTGCTGGGCTGTCTTTGGTGATTCTACGTTTCTTCCTGCTATCCGGGTAGACACAAGCAGTCGTTGTGCGGACACAAAGGAGGCACGAAGGCAACTTCATATCGCCTTTCACCAGGGCGTCGTGTCAGAGATATGCTGTTTCGGCGGATGTCCGGAGTCACGTACATTTTGTCTTTTTACTAGACCCCAATGTAAGCCAGAGGCAAAAGCGTGCGCATGGGGAGTATCACCGACCGGTTACACGCCAAACACGCGCGCCTTGAAATGGACGGCCCTTCGCTACCGTAGATAGAGTTCGGCCGCGGCTGTAGGGCTTGCGAAGTCATGACAGCGAAGCATGCTTGAGCGCAGCAAAGGAAGGCAGGAGTCGATGTGAAGTTGAGTACTCTGGCGTTGTGCGACGAGAGGCGTCAGGAAAACCCAATTATTGTAGCTCCTATTTTATTCAAAAACTACATTCATAAAGGATGTTGTGGCAACAGCTAGTACATACGACCATAGGTCAGTGAAAACTGGGCATCCCGTCCGAAATCCCCTATTCTCACCGTCGTTCGCCGTAACTGGATCCCAGCGTGTTGTAGTTGGAAAGCTGCGGGAACCCGACCTCTAGCCGACTCCCCTCGAGTTAGGGATAATGAGGCTCGGGAATTTGCAAATGTCGAAGGCTGGAATTGCACTTTTTAAGCTCGGAACAAATCAGATCGACGTGTAAGAGTAGAGTACTATAGCTTAGAACTAGGTCTCTGTTCTGCGGTAGACTAGGAATCATTTCCAAGTAAAGTCTTCTCGAACAATAGTACGCGATCGGCATCAAGCCAGGATAGTGCCCTCTCTATAAGAACAAATAATGACTAGTTCCAGGTTAGATAACCTGGAAAATATATGTATCGTGAAGTCGCTTTATTAGAATAGTAACCTAGACGCGTGCTAGAAAGACGACGACAGGATCCTGGCGTCTTGCCTCTCCTAATCCTCTCTACCATTTTCTGGTTTTCCATTCCTAGACCCTAGCTTAACGTCCGAAATCCCGTGTTCTTGCCGTCGTTCACGGTTACATACCAAAATATGCTTATCTGTTCAGACTCAGAAGTGACTGGATCCTGATGTTGAGCTCATGACTTAACTATTATCGTTATCATTCCTCACAGCTAAGCAGTGTTTTTCACCAAGTCGCACAGCTGGACTTAAGCCAAAAGCCCAGAATCCAGGGTCTAGATTCCAGGATACAGACCCTGCTTTTTGAGGCTGAGACGGGAACCTATTGATCCCGTTAGCGGCTTGGAGGTCACATTCCTGGAACATGGATGGCT
>MSJI02000711.1:2667-24015 GCA_001931905.2 Cladosporium sp. IMV 00045 | reverse complement strand
CTCTTCTTCGGCCGTCGAGAGTATCTTTTGCGATTCGTGCGATTTAGAGCGAGAAGTTCGGTTAGAGAGCCGCGAAGCGAGAGAAGAAGGAGGGATATTAAACGCGTAAGCGCACTTTCGAATCGAGGTATATTCGCTATTTCGGTAGGCCGTTAGGGCCGTAGTAAGCGTATCTTCGGTATAGGTAGGCATAAGAAAGGAATAAGAAGAAAGGACACGTAAAAATCGAATAATAACGCGAGATAAGCGCGCGGGACTATCCCGCTTCTAGTACTGTCCCGCTTCCCCTACCGTAACGTTAAGCCTTTCCCTGTTTCCCTTTTGCAAACATTGCTGAATTAGTCACTCTGTTCGCATTCCTCTCTTCTTCTTTCAAGATAAGAAGTATCTGATTAGGATCTAGAGACTCTCTTACATTAATGGTTTGTCTCACAAATCTATATTCAGCTAGAAGTGAGGATAGGAGCTGTTATATCCTTTCCTCAACTATATGGTATCCCTTGTTTAGGTATACCTCTTGAATCTCTCTCCCAAGGCTTGCCAGGTGGGCCTATGCTTTATCAACTGAAGTATTAGGTCCCATTTAGTAGTTTACAAACTGAATAATCAGTTCTCTGCCTGTAGCTTTAAGGGTTCTCTTGTACTTGGATTCAAGAATCTTCCAGATCCTAGTAGTAGTCTTTTAGTTACCTACAAGTTCCTAGTTATCCTCTGAAATACAGAGAAGCACCCAGTATCTTGCTATAGCATCTGCTTTTCTTAATTCAGGCGAATGCTTTGAAAATGAAGAGAAAGTTAATAAAGACTCAGATTGTGGTATAATAACTGGCTCTTAGATTGTAAAGAAGGCATCCTTGCTTTCCAACCAATTTGCCATATTCTAAAACCATCTCTTCCAATTGTCTCTACCTAGCTCTTAAACTGGCTTTTTCGAGATGTTAGAGTCCATTCTGAAATAAGAATAGTAAGGACTAGTAGATAGATCTTTATAGGGGTCTTCCAGATCTGTCTTTTGCTGATGTATGCCTTAGTAGCCTCTACTAAAGCTTAGGAAGTGCCTTAGTATCCTCTGCTAAAGCTTAGGAAGGTGTGTTCTAGTATCCTCTACTAGAACTTAGGTGTTATTCTAGTATCCTCTGCTAGAACTTAGGTGGTGCGCAATTGTAGGACTTAGACCCACACTGGTAGCCTCTTGCTTCCAGACTTAATGCGCTAAGCCTTAGGTCCTTTCACAGCTTATATAGTTTCTACTACTCCTCTATCTAGGAGGGTAGATAATAGAAACTAATGTGGAGGAGGAGACGCTAATATCCGGCTGCTTTATCTCGGCAGGAGCTTAACTACCTTACTACAATCTCAGTATTGTCGCAAACCCGGGCTTATAACCTGTTCGGAGGTTAAGGGTAGACCGCGGTAGCGCTAAGGTAGATGTATTATAGGAACTAAGAACGCATTAGAATGCGCCCGACATTAACGCTATTAGTTAGTTGATTAATGAGAGTCTACTAACGCTGAAAGGACTATATCTGCCCCTTACTCACGTGACTCTCAAGCTAAGAGAAATCTTTCCCGATCCATAGATTAGGAAAGATTAGGTATCGAGTGCAGGCATCCTTTAAGCTGTATTCTTAATAAGTTTTTTTGATTTTCCCCTTAATTTTCGTTTGAGGAATAGCCGCAGAATAGACTAGAATGTTAACTAGGTAGGGAAGGTATGCACGGCGCAGGGATGTGCAAGCCGCCGGGAAACCTTCTAAGTTAGAAGTCTTAGACAGTCCGTGCACGCGGACAGTTAATGTACGCGTCGCGCGTCGTGGATAACACGCGTTTAATTACTTGTCATTCTACTAACATCGTAGCAATGGAAGCAGCGCTTGCAGAGTTAAATTCGTCACAGTTACCTTGTATAGCTGCTGTCGCAAAAAAGTATAGGCTTAAGCGTTCGACTCTAAGTAGGAGATAGAAGGGCGTTACTACTACTAGGGCCTAAGCTACTAAAGACAAGAGGTTTCTCAACAACCAGTAAGAGCAGCAGCTTATATAGCACATTAAACAACTCTGCGATACATGTCTTCCACCTACACTAGCGATCGTAGCTAATATGGCTTCCCGTCTTGCAGGTAGGGCTCCCGGAGGAAAGTAGTGTTTACGGTTCGTTATAAGGCACAAGGATGAACTAGACTCTCGATATCTTAACAGTCTGGACCTAGAAAGGCACTAAGCTAACTCTATAGCTTCCTATAAGCAATACTTTTCCATCCTTAGTAAGAAAATAGATGAATATCAGATTCTGCCGGAGAATACCTATAATATAGATAAGAAGGGCTTTCTTCTTAGAAGGATTACTAAGGCTAAGCGGGTCTTTCTAAAAGACCTTAAAGCCTCTAAGAAGCTTCTCGGAGCTAGTTAAGATGGATTAAGGGAGTAGATCACAGTTATAGCTACAATCTATGCTAACGGAACAACTTTACCTCCTCTCTTAATCTATAACGGCACCTCTAGATCTATTTAAGACTTATAGGCCTAAGACTTTAACTCTAACGAGCACTAAGCTTGGTTCACATCCTCCCCTAATAGCTAGACTTCCGACGAGATTGGTTTTAAGTGGCTGGAGGCCTTATTCGGAAAAAATACCCAAGGAAAAGCTAGGAGGGCTTAGAGACTATTATTTGTTAACGGATATAGATCTCATATCACTCTGAAATTCCTGGAATGGGCTTAATAATATAAGATCCTTATAGCTATGTATCCTCTACACTCTACATATAGACTATAGCCTCTAGATGTCTATTGCTTTGCTCCTCTAGCTACCTATTATAGCTAGCTACTCGAATAGCAAACTAGACTCTTAGAAGGCTAGACAAGGATAACTAAGAGAGATTTCTTTAAATGCTTCTATCTAGCTTAGCATAAGGCCTTCACGGATAAGAACGTCGCTTCCAGCTGGAGCAAGACTAGCTTATTCCCCTTCGACCCTGCCTTAGTACTTAACAAGCTTAGGCTACGCGTCTAGACGGAGCTAACGCTAAGAGGGCTAAGTGGAGGGCTTTTAAGCAGTCCTTCTGCTTATTAGGACTCTCCTTCTAGGATGAGGAAGCTAAGAACCCTCGTTAATAAGATAGTAGACAGGAAGACTAAAAAGGTTATTAAGAGGCTTAGTAATAACCTCCAAAAGTGCAGGGCAGAGGTAACTCTTAAGAAAGTTAGTAAATAGGGGGCGATAGAGGCTTTAGGGTATGAGGAGAAGAAGAGAAAGCGTAGCAAGAAGCTAATTAAGTAGTTCAGAGCTAAGTAGGGCTCTAGGTCGATTCTATTTAGCCCCGGAAAGGTGAAAGCTGCTCTCGAGCTTTAGGGCTAGAAGGAACGAGAGAAGGAGTAAGAGCGAGAGGATAAAGAGTAGAGGGCCTAAGAGAGGGCTCTCACGAAGGCTAGGAAGGAGTAGGAAGCTTAGAGGAGGCGTGATGAGAGAGCTATAGCTCAAGCTGCTCGTAAGGCAGCTAAAGCATTAAAGACGGCTTAAAGGGAAGCAGATAGAGCAGCTAGAAAGGCTTAGAAACAGGCTGAATTGGAGTTGAAGATTCGAAATAAGAGACTAAGAGGAAGACTAAAGAAGTAATAGGCACCTATAGAGCCTATAATTATAGAGCAGCCTCCAAATGCTATAGATGGAGCAAAGTAGCTTAGATCGAGGTCGGGGAGAACTCTTCGTGTACCACAGCATCTATTAGACTAAAATTTAATAAGATGATTAACAACGCATTAAAGAGTCTGCGACTTGGATTTTAAGCAATGTTAAGCTAGACTAGCAGAGTTAATACTGAGAACATCATGCTAAATACGACGCGGGACGCGTGCATTAACTGTCCGCGTGCACGGACTGTCTAAGACTTCTAGAAGCTTTCCAATCGTGGGGCACATCCAGCTGTCGGGTACAGTTACTTTTTGCAGCAGCTTTACTAAAAAGTGACTTATGGATTATTGACAATATCTTGTTTAAAACAAGGCTTTTTCGATTGATTAGTAACGCGACGAGTAGCCTTTAGGTAGCTCTATCATCACAGCGAATACCTGGTCTGTATCTATGTTGACTGCCAAATAAAGTCGCGTAATGTAGATCGGCCTTTTTCACACCAAAAAGTCGACTTTTTGAACACTTTATTATTTAGTAGTTACATATCCAAATTAAACAATCTTGTATGGAACAAAATCTTCTTACCATGAAGATATCATCCAAGCATATGGACGGCTTAGTATCGCATGGTGAAATGGTAGAGTGTTGGTTGAAGAGGTCGACGGAATTCCTCACCAAAAACAGCGCCAAGGCCTGGCAAAAGTTATGGGATTTCGCAGCCCAAATGACCATCGTAATACCGAGCTTGATGACAATATCGATGTTCATGTGATGATAGATCTAATTAAGGGCTTTCTAACGCGTTACTGATCAGCTGGATAAACCATGTTTTGAGCGAGCTACAGTGAATAATTCATAAGTCACTTTTTGGTGAAGCTGCTGCAAAAAGTGACTGTGCCCGACGGCTGGATGTGCCCCACGATTGGAAAGCTTCTATGTCATGTCATGTGCATTGATGCGACATGACATGAACATAGCGCGTCTGGACATGAACATGTTCATATGTGCAATTATAGCCAGGTTCATGCTTGTGTCGGAGGTAGCTCGAAGCCCCGACTTCACAGGATTACATATGCGCGAACCCCGCTAGAAGGCTTCTAGAAAGGTGTAGTAGATCGGAGCCCGTGCATGACGCCCGAGCCAATAAGGTCTTTCGTCGCTGTCGCCCCTTTGCCCGCTAAACCGAGACATCTTTGGCGCCTGGTAGCAGCTCTTCCGCCACCGCTATGACAACGTCAAGCTTGTCTGACGATGAAACTAGCGGCACCAGTTCGCGCAAGAGGAAGCATGGAAGAAATCTCAATCCGCTGCTCTGGGAGCACTCGCGGAAGCCTATACCGGGTGTGGAGTCCATGAGGAATGCGGCTGGAAGGAGGATCTGGTACTGTTTGCGCGAGGGCTACTCTGTGGTTAGCACTACTGGCATCCGCTGGCACTTGGAGCGGCAACATGGCCTGCTCTTAGAGGAGACTGAGCCGGGCGCTATAAAGAAAACCAAGCAGCAAGATCTGACAACTATGTTCGGAGACCAGAGGCTCGTGAAAGACAAGAAAGCGGAATCTGAGATTCGCGATCTTCTCAGAAGTGTAGCCAACAAGGGTCGCATTCAGCAGGCAGTCCTCCGGCTGATCGTTCGTCGAGACCTTCCCCTGCGGCTACCTTGCTGGCCAGAGATGAACACTCTCATACATGCCGCTAACTACATGGCCACGACATCCCTGTGGGACTCTCCGACAACGACAGCAAATCATGTCAAGCGAACCTTCGAGGCGAGACGTATAGAGCTTGCGGGTCTCCTTCGCCAGAGCAGGAGTAAGATCCACCTGACCACTGATACCTGGCACTCACCGAACCGCAAGGAATTGCAGGCTGTTACCGCGCACTGGCTACATGATGATGGATCAGCACGCAAAGCATTACTTTCGCTCGCCGAGATGCCGGACGGCCACGCTGGGTCCCTTGTCGCTGCAGAAGTGATCCGTGTGCTAGATGTTTATGGCATTAAGAATTTGCTTGGGTACACGACGACCGACAATGCTACATGCAACGACACCATGTGCCGCGCCCTTTCGGATTCCCTCGGCTCAGATTGGGACGCCGTGGAAGGAAGGTTGCGCTGCGCTGGTCATATCATTAATCTCCCGATGCAAGCGTTCCTATTCGCGAAGGACAACGAGGCTGTCGAGGAAGCCTTACGACAAGCCGATCTACGTGGGAGCGAGGTCGATGAAGAGATCGCAATACTATCACGCCGGGGCACAGAGGGCGGCTGGATTACTGTGACCCCGCATCAAAAAGTACACGCTTTCGGAGCGTACCTACGCAAGTCGGATAGGTTGTTCCAAGAGTTCAAGCGTCTTGCTGGACGCTCTCTGCACCAACCGAACGACCGTGGCACAGTTGGTTCGATGAATTCGACGGCGCTTATCGGCTACGCGACTCTTACAGCCAACTCATCCACAACAACCCGAACGAATTGGCTGACTTCGAGCTCTCTACAAGATAATGGGACCTTATCAAGATCACCATCGACATCCTTGTGCCATTCAAGATCGCTTGCAGGAAGTTGGAGGGCGGTGAAGTGACACTGGACGCTGTGCAAGAGACCATGGACTTTCTCGCCACCCACCTGGGCGAATGCAAGGATAAATACCGCAGCAATCCAGAGCTTCTTCAGAGTCTGATGACATGTTGGTACGCCTTCGACAAGTACTACAAACTCATCGATCACTCCGCGGCCTACGTCACCGCAATCTTATTGCACCCTAACAAGCGCAAGAACTATCTCACCGCGGCATGGAAGCAGAAGTGGGTCCAAGAAGGCATCCAGCGGGCTAGAGCACTGTGGTATAAACGGCTCGACCATCAAAATGCTGAAGTGACGGCTATGAGCCACGAGCCAGGGCTTGAAGCTCGGGAACTGGACCCTTTTGCTCGTTGGCAGTTGTCGATTCAGAAAAAGCAACAGAGCAAAGGTGCAGGTCTTTTGGACGAATTCGAGCGCTTCATCGCGGCCGCGCCTGACAATCTAGACTTTACAGCGAAGTCGGTGATCCAGTGGTGGATCCAACCCTCACAGCAGGAGGCCTATCCGCTGCTTTCGCAACATGCTCTTGATGTGCTCAGCGCGCCCTCGATGAGCGCGGAGTCTGAACGTGTGTTCAGCGGCGCAAGGCGTACTATCTCGCGGTCTCGATCGCAGCTGAGCACGCCGATTATCGAGGCATTAGAATGCCTGAAACATTGGCAGGTCACCGGTGTGGTCGAAGGTGACTTCATGATCCGAGCTGCTGAATTCGAAAAGTCTCCATTATCAGAGAAGGATTGCGGCACGTAGATCTTAGTTTTCGTAGCTCAAATCGTGCATTGTTCGACTACTCGGTCATGATGCCAAGGCTCTCTCCTTCTCACTGCACATGACACGACATGAACATGAACATGATTTTTCTCCACTGCACATGACATGAACATGTCATATTTTTTGCACATGACTGTCGGTGTACTCTCTGGCGCAGTGTTACCGTGTGCTTCTCTATCCCGGTTGCTTTGTCGTTCTGTCTGTCTCGCCCCCCGATTGGAGACAGGTGGTATTCGGCGGTACTTCCGATTGGCTCGGTGGTTTCCGCGCTGTTGCTGGTCGAGAAGACATCACCTTCTGCGGGGTCAGCGACATGCCTTCGGCCCTCAAGATTGCAATAGGGTCGAGGCATGTCCCCCATCAAGGAGACCCCCTATCTCGGGCCCGCCTATATTCCAAAGCGTCAGCCCTTATCTTGAGATTTACTCCTTAAGCACACAGCAAAGGTTCCGCTGGTGGCGATACCACCTTGTATGAGGAGCAAGGCTCCCAGTACGAGTGGGCCAGCGGCTTCCTTCTCTTTGTGTACGACATGCGCATCCGTCTTTTCGAGCCACGCAGACGGTGTCCGCCGTCGCCGCCATTGCGCGCCACGCCCCGCGGCCAAAGCCGTTTCGCGTTACCTCGCAAGGTCTCCCTCGTCGAGGCCGACCATGTCTCGCCGTGTGGGATCGAGGCAGCGCCCTAGCCAGCGGCGAAGCCCCTTTGCCCACCCGACTAACCAACCCTATTCTCGCGTCTTAACGAGTCCTTCGCAGAGTGGCCCTGTCACTCGGAAGGGCAAACCCTCATGTCTTAACAAATCCGTGAAACGGTGGTCTGTCTTCTGAGGAGCATATAGGTTGTGTCTTAACAAGTTCTCTGCGCCGGTGGCCTGTCCCCTCGCTTTCGCGCGCGGCTTCTACACCGCGACGGGGCGCGAGTCAGCTACCCTCGCCAGCATGCTGGTCCCAGAGCGCATCTACTTGGTATCGTATCATGATTCAATGGACAAGTGTAGGCTGTTCCTTCCCGAGCGACTTAAAACGTGCTTCGATGTTTTTCTATCCAGGTTTTCATCCGCGGAATACCAACTAAAGTTACTGTTTCCTTTCTGGCGCTGAACTACCATGCCATGTAAAGCGTTCATGACGTTTCAAGAAGCCCCTGCACTGGGACCTCGACTTTATGTTTTGTACAATTTGACTCAAGCCCTGTCTTCGCCATACACTGCCTACTTAAAGACTATTCTCGAAGTAAAGCATGAACTAATGGTGCAAATGCTCATTGATAATGGTGCGCAGCTGAGCCCGGACAATTTAGATCAGCAAACGATACAGGAGGTCCTAAGCGCTGACTTCAATCCAACGGTGCAAATACACCTCTCAAAGGATCTACGTGGCCACTAAGCTGCATGGTGAAGAAGCTATGCAGCCTCGATCCCTGCCCCATCCTCACAACCCTCCACAGACAGCTCAGCAAACCTGCTAGCCCCCTCCGCCTCTTCCAGTATCGACACTATCTTATCTTTCACCCCCTCCCACCCCTCCTTCCGAAACAATTCCATCAACCACGCGCCGACGTTCTCATGCATTGCGATGGGAACTCTTTGCAATTTATCAACAACACGTCTGTGAAGACTCGATTCAGCAGCATTAGCAGTAGCTTCAGCCAGCAAGAGGATAATATCTGCACTCTGCAGGAGCAACGTCGCAGTGCGCAAGGCCGTGAGTCCAAATTGCCCGCCAACCGCCTCGATGTCCACGCATTGTCGTGATAAAACAAGCTTGACGACGCGCGGACAATGATCTTCCACTGCTTCGATGAGGAGATTGGTGTGTCGTTTCAAGTGAAGGTTCATAGGGTCTGCGCCTCGGGAGAGGAGCACCGCAGCAGCGCCTGCTGCATCATTATCTGTCGTGCAACACAGTACCGTTGCGCCGTGTGCGGTGCGGGACTCTATATCCATGCCGAAGTCGAGAAGAAGCGTGATAGTTGATGGGTTGTTGGCCTCAGCGGCGCAGTGCAGGGCATTGCCGTACCAGTTGGGGATATACGGATCTGCGCCGCATTCACGCAGATAGCGAGATATTTCTACATGGCCGGCGGAAGCAGCGAGGATGATGGGTGTGGAGCCAACGAGGGAGGTCTGCAAGTTGAGCTTATCCATGTGAGGAGCGAGGGCTTTCTTGAAGATTTCTAGGTGGCCAAGGGAGGCGAGCACGTGGAGAGCATGGACGCTAGCTGCTTCTCTGGCTGCGTAGTAATGCTCGCGGTAGCCGCCAACGAAGCGAAACATCTGAGAGAGGTTGGCGCGGTGAGGGTCCGAGGACAGGAGGTTGATAAGTGCTGCTTGTACGCGGGGACTGTCGGAGCAGGCTAACGTGTGGGCTCGCCAATGGGTTGCGAAGTATGCTAGGAATGGGTATTGACGGAGCCTGGCTACAATGCCTTCCTCGTTGGCGCAGGGGCTCTGGGAGAAGTCATGGAAATAGCAGTATGTGAAGCAATCAAGGGCTAGCTCCTCGAGGCCGGAGGGGTAGATCGTGGGGATATGCGTTCTTAGATACTCTTGCAAGGAGAAATGCACAAGACGAACTGCTTGGGCGTGCCCATCAACAATGACCAGACCGAGACAACACTCGAGTATACAGGACATTGGCGAGACGAAGCCCGAATCTAGGCCTGTGCTATGAGGCTGGATGGAAAGTGCTTCCTGAAGCCTTTCTGGACTGAGAGGCGCTCTGGTGAATGTGAGCCAAACAAGAGCCTTCCAGGCCAAATGAGCCCGGGAAGATGTGCAGGGGTCTCCGAGGCGGCGCAGGTACTCTCGGAACGTACTGGGCAAGTCCTGAGGTTGGCTTTGCAGGCTCTTCTTCATCAAGCCCCAGCTGGGCTCGTTCAGCAATTGCTTCAGCTGCAGCACAGGCAAAAGAAACCTGGAAGTGTATTCAGTCAGTCAAACTGTGATGATGCAGTCTCAACTTTCGCGAGTACTAACATTCCATGCGATCTTTGAATGATCGAGTTGACCACAGATTTCCGGTCACTGGTCTTGATCCACTGCCGCGAGCTCGACCGATCAATGAGCGTCTCGAGACAAATCCTCAGGTCGTGCTCATCAGCTTCAACCTGCACTTCCTCTGCATCTTCGAACGCCAATTGTATATCAGTAATACCTGTTCGGCTTGTGACGAAGAGTCGCGCAGATGGAATGCCAGCGAGTTTCTTTAGGAGCGTAAGCAATTCTGCCCTATCATCCGCCAACCCGCTTTCGTCCAGGGCGTCAACTGCAATGTAGCACCTTTCCATGTGCGATAACAGCGACAAAAAATTCTCTTCAAGATCAGCGAAGTCGAGGCTGTGGGCTTTGATGACCTTTTGAAACCACAATTTGTGGGCACTGGGTAGATTCGGCCAATATTGACCAACGATTTGACGTAAGAGGCTGACTATAAGCGTCTGTGCTGGCTGCGGATCTGCCTTCTGGTAGTCAAAGTAAACGAAGGTAACAACATATGCTGGAGACGGTGCCGTCTGGTACAGGTAATCAACAACGTGAGAGCTTGTCACGGATATGCGCGGTTAGCGGTCCGGCAGAAGTCTGACGGAAACAAATGTAAGATACTCACGCCAATACAGATTTTCCAGAGCCAGGTATACCAGTGCACCAGAGAATCCTTGGCGTGTCTGGCTTGTCACACCATCTGCGAAACTTCTCGGAGCGAAGGAGCCAGCCACCCGTGCCCGGTATGCGTGCCTCCTTGATGGCGGCGTGTCGGTCATGTTGATCCGTGAAGCTGTACGAGGATAGTCGCTCTTCTATAGCTGCTAAATCTCGTCTTTCCTCTTCACTCTGGACAAAGTCTAACATGAAGACAGTGAGCAGACAGAACACCGGGTACAGATGGGAAACACTTCACCTTTCACGGTCCGATCTACTGCAGCCAAGCCTTGTAGTGCTTGCAACTGAGAATTGAGCATCGTCTGGAACCCTTCCAAGTTCTTGGAGATCATTTCACTGACCCAGTCATCAGCGGATCGGCAATTGCTTGTAGAGGTGTGAGCATAGAGACCCTACCAGCCAGTAACCGACAAGCTAAAATGCAACAGATGCGAGACATTGCGAACAGCTTCAAGGTTTTTGACATGCTCTTCTCGATCAAAAGGCCAAAGGAGCCTCTTTCTCCGGCTCTGCGACACGACCTCGAATTTGGTCTGCATCGCGTCGAGCTGGTTTTTGCACGCACGAAGGCTGACTACCAGGATTGAATCCTTGTCAAAGCGGTCTTGTGGCAACGTGCCATTGTCCAGAATCCTTTTCAGCCTGGTGAGAATGTTCCTGAGTAAGTCGAGCTCAGCACAGAAGGCTTGCGCATCGCTCGAGGCCGCCCTGACGCTGGAGACGTGTTCATTGACTTTGGTGACGACGGTCAAGACAGTGCCGACAAGGGCTAGGACGCCTGTGGCAAGTGAGAAGGGATCCATTCTGGTACCAGAGGCCAGCCTGTACAATGGCAATTCTCGTCACAGGCCCGTTTAAGATTGGAGAATTATGAGGGTGGGCAAATCAGGATGACTGCTGTATTTGCGGCTGAGGCGAGCACCGACGTTATAGTGGGGCAAGATGCATGGTCTAACCGCGAAGGCGCTTGCCGCTAACATCCATGTAACTGCAGAAGCGGCTAAATCCATGGCGGCTTGTCCGTCAACTTGATGCGGAGAGTGGTGGTGGCCGCGGTCACCTCCGTGGCAATGTACGGGTCGGAGATCTGGTGAAGGGGCCAGAAAAACCGGTTGAACCGGAAAGCCAAGAGACTGGCTTGGGAACGCTTTCTTGAAGGCGTCTTCACACCAGACGAAGGTTCGAAAATCGCACCCGATCCCGCAAGATGCTGGCGAGCACTCACATACACCAAGCCTCAGGTGACGTCCCACAGGCCGGCAATCAAAGTCGGTGGCACGATTGGTCAACCGGACATGGTTGCGGCGACGGCCGAGGAGAAGGAAGAGATCTTGGTGGCGCAAGCATTTCCACTTCAAGCCGTGGACAACGAAGACATCCAGATTCCAGACACGAGCGCTGGCGTAAGCGCGAAACAAGTCCGCGAAGCTCTGTTCACACAGTCGGTCAGCAAAGCTCCCGGCATTGACGGGATTGGCTTCAAAGTATTGAGACTGCTGTGGCGGTGGGCAGAAGACCGCGTGACAGCCCTCGTGCAAGGGTGCATAAGGACAGGACTTCACTCGTGCACGTGGAAGACCGCAAAGGGCATCCTACTGCGGAAGCAAGGCAAACCGACATACACCGCTGCGAAATCATATCGAGTGATCAGCCTGCTCAGCTGCCCTGGCAAAGTGGTGGAGAGGGCGGTCGCAACTTGGATCGCGTCCCACTGTGAAGCAAACGAGATCTTCCATCCGGGGCAGTTCGGCTGCCGTCGAGGACGAGGAACATCGGATGCAGTGGCTCAACTAGTTGCAAAAGTCGAGAGCGCATGGAGTCAGAAGCGAATCACACTCGCATTGCTCCTAGATGCCAAAGGTACGTTTGACCGGGTCGACAAGCAGAGATTACTCCAGCGGATGATACAAGTCGGCATAGCCGGCAGCATCGTGCGCTGGGTGGACTCGTTCTTGTCAGGCCGTCGAGCCATGCTGGTGATCGACGGAAGGACGGGCGAGACCCGCGGTATCCAAGCAGGCCTGCCGCAAGGATCGCCGATTTCGTCTGTACTGTTCATTCTGTCGTCAGCAGCATGTTCCAGTGGCTAGAAGACAGGCACCCGACGCTTCAAGCCATCTCATTCGTCGACGTCACCGGACTGGTGACAGAATGTGACGTCCTGGAAGAAGGTACACAAAAGCGCGAGCGCATCGCCAGAGATGCAGTACAATGGGGATCAGACAAAAAAGTCGAGTTCGAGGTCAGCAAGACCGAGATGCTAGTGTTTAGCAGGAGTCGCAAGATTCTACAAGCAACAAAACACTCAAACGTCTGCATAGGGCAGCGAACTTCACGGTCAAGCAGGAAGCAACCAAATGGCTCGGCTTCTGGCTGGATTCGAAGCTGTCATTCAAAACGCTCTTTGAAAATAGAATGGCATTTCACGGGAGACGTCAAATAGACCGCGCGGGTTCGAAAATGATGGATTGCAGCTTGCTCTGCGTACAGAAAGCGTATGAAGCCGGAGAAGGTCATCAGCACCACTATAGCGACCGCAAGAAAAAAGGTGGACATTCGCCATCTTGGTGGTTCCTCTACAAGGGCTTCAAATAATGTTGAATCGAGCGGGATCCACTCCCTGCTTCTGGCGTGCCGCATATACTTCGCCAAACATCGCCCCGTATACATATGCATGTCCGACAATAGCATATTCCCCCTCTTGTTCACGCTGCCTTAGTATAAATGGCACCCTGACGCCGCATAGTATCGCCACTAGGTCTCCGCACTGTAAGGTTTGTGGGCCAATGCCAATGGAGCCGTTTCCTGCAACAAAAAACCGGCGATTCCGTGCCCAGCGGCACATGGATTCGAAATAATTTCCGCACGCACTCACGCCAGGGTTCCTCTTGGAGCTGTCGATCGAAGGAATGGCCATCCTGGCATCTAAATGCTGCTTGAGGGCTCGGTAACCTCTTACACTTTCCTCTTCGCTTACCAGATTCCTTCGGTGATCCAGGGAAGCCACAAGGGTGTGCGCTAGATGAGATTCCGTTGCACCTGATTCAAGGAGCAGAATCTCAATGGACTGGAACAACGCTTGAAGACGGCTGTTGTCATGCAGGGCATCTCCAGTAAAAGTATCCGTGTAATCCTGGATGTGGGAGAGAAGGAAGCCGTAGACGGCCAAAGTATCTAGTGTGCCAGTTCCGATAAGTCGCATCCAGCTCTCAGAGTTCGAAGATGCCTGGAAACCATCAAAATTTAGTTGTAGACAGTCAAGGGTCAGGTCTTGCTTCCTGTGCCATTGAGGCGCCCAGGTTGGATAAGGGTTTCTCTCGACTTCGTCTGCCGACCGCTGACATACATACAAAAGCGGATCGAGCGCTTGTAGCTCTGCCATGGCGAGTTTCGTTGTTTCGCACAAGATGTCTCTCAGTGGCTTGTTGTAGTCTGGGATCAACCTCGACCCGAAAGACTGATTGGGCAATGAGAATTTCTGATATAAGCCCATAAGACCATCTAATTTTGTTTATTTTTTTGTCAGTACTGTCCTTGAGAAACATAAACGTGACTGAGAACGAAGTAGTTTGAGTATCGAAACATTTGTCATGTGGCGAATAACTTAGCTTGGTCTACATCACTAGCGTCGATCTAGACATCTCAAATCTTCGGTTGCGGTGTGACTTACAGACGTGGTCCTCGTCGCGCGACGTGGTGAACTGTCGAAGGGTGTTGAGCATCCATAGAAGATTGTTCTGAGTTTGGAATGGCGTCTCAAAGATGGGGTCGGTGTAAGACGCAAGATGTACGGCTCGGGCTAACCCTAGGTGTCCGGAAAGCGCGCTTGACGAGGTCTTGCTCTTGCTGTAAAGCCACACTGCGCATCTTTGAATACAATTCAAGGGTATCGAGTGAGGGCCACAATAGCAAATACTGCTAGGTGCTAACGCAGCTTCCTGCACAACCCTATAAAACCAGGACAAGGATATCAGCACACGAATGACATGCTTGGACAGGAATCGCCGACCTACCATAACCTCGCAAACCATGGCCTGTCAAAGAACCGTGCCATACTCTCTTCGTCCAACTCCACAGTTGAAGGAGGCCCGTACGCGTCCCACCACCCGGGCCAGACAGTGTCTTTGAAGGTTTGGAAGTTTCTGGTTTCCCGTCGTGCTTCTTCGTACAATGCTCCAAACGTCCCAAAGGTGGTCTCGGTGCTATCATCATCTTCACCCAACCAGATCAGACCTAGACTGCTGCTTGAATATATGTCGCACATAAGCTGGACCTGATAGTTGCGGTCCGCTATGTTCCGTTGGTCGATACACACAGCATCGATCCATATAGTCCGCTCGTGATCAGTCTGCCGTACCCGTCTCAAGACGGCTTCCGCGCTCAATGGGATACCGAGTAGGATGCCGTTGACAGACACATCTTTAAAGGTTGTGACGTCGCCCCAAACGTAAGATATCGTTTCGTAAGCAGGCACCGGTCGTTCCAGAAGAGAGACTGCCCTAAGACTACAACGTATGGGCTCTTTACCGTGCCCTACTCCGACCGAGAGTAGACGAATCTCCTTCTTGCTGCTGTCGAGTTGTTCGTATAATTGCTGAGGACGTCATTCTCGGTTGTGGTGTAGAACCGTTTCCTAACGAAGTTTTTAGAGAATATGGTTTGAACAATAATTTGATTTACCGGCTACACGTTGAAAAAGTTGTTGAATCCAGTTCGTGGAAAGAGAATCATTATATAGAACCCGACAGTGTCATGGCGTTGTGTACTTGTGGAGTAAATACGTACTGTGCGAAGACGTAGTAGAGTGGAACGGAGCTAACTCAGACCGGATAAGCGTGAGGACACGTCGTTCCCACTATGGATGGAACGCCCTACGTACAGTACCCAATGAATCCACTCGAAGGAAGCCCAGTACTTGTGCGCTGTCAGCGCTAACTTCAGCTTGTAGACTTCTGATTAATGGGGGCATCACGATATCACATGCTGCAGCTACGGACCAGTAACAGCCGTTAGTAGGGTTTGGTATTTTCAGCTTAGTTCTAGAACACTCCGCATCAGGACAGTAACCCGGCTGTCGCCTGCTGTCTCCCAGCCTCTTTTTCCAAAACATATGTTATCGCGGTCATATCAGCTCCGAATCACTGATCGCGTGATTTGTTGTCAGGCCGGGCCTTATTTGAGGGCCTGTTTTCATCCTTCGTCTTTTTTTTTTTTTGATTTATACTGTATGCAAGCTGTTTAGCTTTGTCATGTTGTGTCAGCGGTTTCCCGACGGTAGGGCGGCGAGGTGGGCGGCCACGTTGGCCATTTCGGGTGTTGTCGACGGGTAGGGGTCGTCAAGTGGTGACTTTTCGCGAGACTGCCACGTGGGCTCATCGCTCTTCTGACTGTTGTGTAGCGCACTTGGTTTCACTGCATAGCAGCTACTCACACCGGACACCACGTAAGGTGTGCGCCCTCGTCCGGCACGCCCGCTGTTCAGGCTTGCAGATGCACGACAGATGTCGCTTGGCCATCAAATGGAGGAAACGACCTTGGCGGGAATCAGGAATTGCTGATAATCACACAAGTTCTTCGCCTCTCTGCGTGGAGGGTTGATTGGCCTTACGGGACATATTCGGAGAAATGTCTTGGCAAACGACGCAAACAGACAAATTACCGCCATTTCTCAGACAGCCAGACAAGACGCCGGTTCTTATGTAAGCAGACCAGACCATCTCTGAAACCCTGTCTGTCTGTCTGATGAACAGCCTGACTTGATCGGTGTGACAATGAGATGCCACTGGAGTATGACGATGAATGAGGTGAGGAACGAGGCGCAGTGATGACAGAAACGTAGGAGGGCCAAGAGCCCAAAAGCTGTGGCGGCTTGTTGAAGTCGGGGCAGCGAGCAGGATTGTACGGTAAAGGATCCAACGCAAGCATCGAGCACTGACGACGAAAGAGACTCGACACGTGGCACAGCCCAACCTTTGAAGCGCAAGAGGCAATCATGCCCGAACACCAAGGAAGTCCACCCAGCCTGGAGCTACGCCCGTGTGCGTCTACCCCACGAATCTGAGCGCAACAGGCAATACCAAAAGCTCTTCTACTGCAAGCAATGCGACTACTGTCAGACGATCCAGAATGCCGAGCAGCATCTTCGCTCCAACCACGGTGTCCACCTTAACGGACCACGGCATCACCGATTCTCGACGCACTGCAAAGACAGGAGAAGGGCGAGTCACTGAGTCGCACGGTGCAAGAAGGGTTGTTATTCAACACCCTGGACAAACGCCGCTTCCGGGATGCCTTGGCGCGCTTTATCGTGCGAGCGAACGTGAGCCACCGCGTAGTGGGGCTTGATGAATTCGGGAAGCTCTGCAAAGCGCTGAACCCAGGATGCGCGCAAACATTTCTAAGGTCACATACGTCTATACCACGGCAAATACATCCCAACTACGAGCGACAGCGCCGTGTCCTAGCACGGGCACTGCAGTCCTGCATCGCGTATCAACATCTGTACAGACCGCTGGACGCGTAAAACCGATCAATAGCATGGAATGGGCTCGGTTGTGATGCGAAAGCTGTGAGGTTCTCGTATAAACTCGAGAGAACTGAGACGAGGAGAAGCATTGTTCACGGACGGAGGCATGCTGTACAAATATACCTCTCTCAGGCCCGCCTGTAGTCCAAAGCGCCAGCCCTTATCCTGAGATTTGCTCCTTAAGCACACAGCAAAGGCTCCGCCAGTGGCGATACCACCTTGTATGAGGAACAAGGCTCCCAGTACGAGTGGGCCAGCGGCTTCCTTCTCTTCGTGTACCGACATGCGCATCCGTCCTTTCGAGCCACGCAGACGGTGTCAGCCATCGCCGCCATTGCGTGCTACGCCCCGCGGCCGAAGCCGTTTCGCGTTACCTTGGGAGGTCTCCCTCATCAAGGCCGACCATGTCTCGCCGGATGGTATCAAGGCAGCGCCCTAGCCAGCAGCAGAAGCCTCTTTGCCCATCCGACTAACCAATCCTATTCTCGCGCCTTAACAGGTCCACCGCAGAGTGTTCCTGTCCCTCGAGAGGGCACAACCTTCATGTCTTAACAGATCCGCAAGCGGTGGTCTGTCTCCCACGAGGAGAGCACAAAGGCCATGTCTTAACAAGTTCTCTGCGCTGGTGACCTGTCCCCTCGCTTTCGCGCGTAGCTTCTACACCACAACGGGGCGCAAGTCGGCGACCCTCGCCAGCACGCCAGCCAATTGCACATGCGATACTGATCCCAGAGCGCTCGTAGGTCAGGGGTGTCCTGTCTCTTGCCTAGCTCGATCGCACATCCACCGACCTTGTTGTCTTAACAGTGTCCCTGTCCCCGTCCGTCTCTTACAAGCGGCTGTGCGACCAGCCGCTAGGAGCAACAAGTGATGCGCCGGCTTCGGGCCCAGGTCGACGTTCTGGGTAGGCAAGAGTCGGATGGTTTTCGTACGCCAGTATCCCCTGGTTTGTGATGTGTTTTTGACTTTGTTCATGGTTGTTCGTTCTGTTGCTCCTGGTCAGCTGATGTCCGGGAGTTGATGGCTCTTACCTCTGCCTGAGTGCGCCATCTAGCAAGAGATGCGAAATCCATCGACAGGCGACACCTTTCGAGCTTCCGCTCGGTACCCCAGTGCGAGTGAGGTAGATGGATGTGCTAGATGGTTCTTGTAGCTGAGGTCGTCGCCGTCGCACCGCGCTCCGCCGGCTTCACCGCGCAGGCACGCCGCGTCGGCGGGACCCTTTTCACGGTCTTCGTCCAGGACGAGACCTTTTACGTGTCTTTGCCTAGGACAGGCTGCTTTTTAGGCCATCCCAAGGCCCGCCATAGTGTCGAAATTTGTGCGCAAACTTTGGGTCTGCGCAAACTTCGGGTAAATTACGTTATGCTGCGTGTACATTTGTTACGGCCAACCTCTCCTACATCCAGCCGCTCCGAGTCAAAGTGTGATTGTGCAGGACTGTTTGTGTCCCTGCCACTGCGGTGTAATGTTACTTCTTCGCCTTGTCCAGCGCTGCTTGCCGTCGCCTCTCGAACATCTCAGCGCCATCGTATGTTGAAACGGATAGAGTGGGCTCGCGCCGGCAATACATCACATTGCTAGCGTCATATGCCACTCGCTGAAGGCAGTGGAACAGGGTACCAGGTCAATTCGGGGACGGCCTTCTTCTCCGACGACATATTGGAGCGGACACGGCAACGTAGGCGCTGATGATCGCCTGCCGATTGGGCTGGCCCTAGGTGAATTATATGCGTGCACCGGAGGTTGCCTTCATGTACCTCGCACGTACAAGCGATTCTTGTGAAGGCCGACGTCATGTCTCTGTTCTTTCCGCCCAGATCCTCCAGCCTACTAATATATCACGTTAGCAACGTTGGCCCATGAGTCGTTTGGTCGTATCAGCTCCCGCCCTTATCTTTGCAAACACCATAGGTATACACATTGGTGCGGTAGGCTACCAGCCGAGCGCTCTGTCAGCCTGTATGCTCAGCGCTGCTATGGCTCGTACATATCAGAACTACGACTTCGACTATGAGACACTAAGTCTAGCAGAGCCTTCGGACCACCATGCCCTAGTGGCTATCGCGGAAGATGTCCAACCTCAAGCCCAGCAATGGTTTCCACATGCCCCAGAACCCTGTGTCCATTCGCCGGAGCAGACGACCCTAGCTTATGAACAACATGGCATACCACCGTGGCCGCCTGCCAGATGTCGGCGCAAGAGGCAGCGTATAGCGTTGAACAGACGCGTATGCTGCCTATGTCACCACAAGTTCCTCACGGAAGACTTATCTACATTGACCCGTGTGAGAGCTTGCCGACGCAGTTGGCATATTAACAACCTCAACAACACCAGCGACAACAACAACAACACCAGCACCGGCGAGGCTCGTCACGTAGAATGCCTCTAGCCAAGTTCGCGTACGATTACCCGGAGATGCGCTATATGCACGCTCCAGATTCGAACAACGGCGTTCATGTGCCCGTCGAAGTGGCTCCGCACAGCTATCGTGACTCGATGCGATCGCAGGCATACATCTACAACTCAGATCTGGCGTCGCCGCATTCGCCTTCTGCCCACCTGAGCCTCCCAACTCAGGGGCATCATCACCACCGCCTGTCGAACCATCATCCACCATCGAAACAATGTTGCACCGGGTATAGCGGCAGCGTCTACAATGCTGAGGAGCACAGCCCACTATCCCTCGTAGGACAGCCCGGCATGCCTCAGCCCGCGGCGAAGCCTAAGGGTCCGAAGCACAAGTCTACACCGGCGGACGATACCTTGCTCCTTGAACTCAAGGAGACGAAGGGGTTGAGGTGGAAGCAAATTGAGAGTTTCTTCCCGGGGCGAAGTTCAGGCACGCTACAGGTGCGGTATTGCACCATGTTGAAGGCTATGTCAAGAGTCTGGACGCAAGACATGGTGAGCCTCCACCCTCTTTCTAGGAACGAACAAAACCTACTGACTTTCTCCCGAAGATCAAACGCCTCCGCCAGGCCGTCGAAGCATATGAACATGATCGCTGGCGTGTTGTATCTGGGGCTATGGGCAAAGGCTTCTCCGCCACCGCCTGCAAAGGAAAAGCCGACGAGCTGCGTCGCTGACATAGCGAAAGTCTGATGTTTGAAAGATAAGAAGTGAGCTTTACCGGGCAGACGGGAAGAGCAGTATTCCCTTTTCAAAATGGGCTTTTCGAGAGATTTATGTCTTGCCAACGACCGCGTGTGAAATCATATTGGAAGTTTTGCAGCCATGCGTTGACAAGGAGCTACAAAGAATAGACCTGTGCCCCTGCCCATGGGAGGTACTGGTGTGTGCATGATAACCCGCTACCCTTTTAATGTCCTGGCACTAATCTAATATCAGACGTCGCGGGCCGAGCCCGTGACATGCCTAGAAGTCTGCCCCACCGTGTGCACAGACCCGCCGCATGCTCACGCGACGCGGCGGTCAACACATGGCTTTATCATCATATATCTCCATCACCCGATCGGCTATGGATGCAGCGATTATAGAACTGAGATCTTCAAGTACGCCTTGTGTGGCGGCGGTAGCCAGAAAGTACGGACTAGTTACCTCAACGCTCAGAAGACGCTGGAATGGCACGACCAGTAGTAGAGACCAAGCTATTGAAGACTCGAGATTTCTCAACAGTCAGCAAGAGCAGCAACTATTGTCACATATCAAACAACTCTGCGACAGGTGTCTTCCTCCCACACCAGCGATTATGGCCAATATCGCCGCTCAGCTTGGAGGAAGAGCTCCTGGACATAACTGGTGTTCGAGATTCGTGCAGCGATACAAGTCGAAACTAGATTCGAGATATCTCGACAGTTTGGACTTGAATAGGCACGAGGCTGACTCTGCGGCATCTTTCGAGAGATACTTTTCGATTGTAGGTAAGAAGATGGAAGAATATAATATACTGCCGGAGAACACTTACAACATGGACGAGAAGGGCTTTCTTCTCGGAAGGATCACCAAGGCCAAACGAGTCTTTCCAAAAGACCTCAGAGCGTTTGGAAAGCTTCTTGCAGCTGGTCAAGATGGATCTAGGGAGTGGATCACGGTCGTGGCTACGATCTGTGGCGATGGGACGACTTTACCTCCTCTTCTGATTTACGAAAGTACCTGTGGCTCGATTCAAGATTCTTGGGTGGAAGACTTCGATTCCAATGAACAC
>MSJI02000710.1:0-13917 GCA_001931905.2 Cladosporium sp. IMV 00045 | reverse complement strand
TTTTTTTTTTTTTTTTTTTTTTTTGACGTTCAGTCGTCGGTTTCATCTGTGAGACTTTTAATGATTACATACCTATCTGGTTGTCTGGTGGTCTGCTTGCTTGCTGGCTTGCGAGCGCGCTGAAGATACATACAAACAAGGTATCAAATGGATACATGTAACATCAAGCGCAACGGCCGAGCGACGAAAACTCAATGGACGTTGGGATCGATGAGATCAAATCACCAGAGAAAGACGGCACGCATGGGTTGTGAGAGCGCGCGGTCCTTGCTATTCATGTGCAGGCATGCTATCTATGATGTAGGCTTACACACGATTTGGATCGTTTCATGTGAACTCGGTGCGGTTGGGGAAGTGGAAGAGGAAGTAGGTGTAGGTACCTTAGGGGGGTTCGGGCGTGCTTGTGTTGGTTAGTGTTGGGTGATTGTTGTTTGAGTTGCGATGGGGGGATGAGGTGAAGTGTCTACATGTAGGTAGGTATCGATCGATGTGTGAGATTGGAGTTGCTATGTAGCTGTCTAGTTGGGCTTGCTTGGAGGGCGTTGACTTGGCAAGGTGGTGGTGATGGTGGTGGTGGTAGTATTGGGATTTTAGCTGTGAGTGGTAGCACTCGGCAAGTAGATGGAATTACTACAGCTGGGCTTGATGGAGGGTGATGTGGGATCATCTTTGGGGTGGTGAAGGAGACATTTTGAAGGGAGCGGGTTGGGTTTTATTCTCTATGCAAGTCTTCTCGTTGGAGAATGCGCAGACTGAGCTGAGTCTACCTTGTGCGAGCTGAATGGGCTGGCTGGAAGGGAGTGTATCTGTCTCTATAGCCGACGCTTTGATGGCTACATGGCATATCCTCACAGGAGTAGGGGCTCAGGAAGTGAGGGCAAGGGTCTTCGCATAAAAGACAGGTACGTGTGTGTGTGGGCAGATAAACACACAGGCGATAATCACATGACATGGGCTCACGTAAGAAGAAGATGTAGAAGAAACAAAACATTTGTCATTGCATCTAGAAACACAACAGAAAGCAGAAGATCATCAACGTGACAGAAAAGCAAAGGCAGATAAACATTAGAAGCCAGCGTAGGTATCTAGCGTAGCGTTGCGTTCCTCCTCCTCATTAGCATCAAAACATGAGAAGAGGAAAGCAAGTAAAGACAAACAGAAAGAAAAATAAGAGCGTTTGCCTGACGCTCAGCCCTTCGAGGGGTTGCAGAGACAGGAGCGTAGCAGAGTGTGCTTGACGCTGAGCCTTCGAAGGGCAAAGGAAAGCAAGAGCGTCTTGACGCTGAGCCCTTCAAGGGGCAAGCAAGAAACAGAGAAAGCAAGAAAGCAAGAGCGCAGCAGAACATGAAGCCAACGCTCAGCCCTTCGAGGGGCGGAAAAAGAAAAAACAGGGGGTATCTTCTCATGAAGTTCGTCAACTCGTGAGAGAAATCATCAATCTCGTAAATGTCGTGAAACAGACAAAGGAAAGAAAGCAAGAAAAGCAAGAAAAGCTTTCTAGAAAAGCAGAAAACAGAAAACGAAAACAGCAAGTCGTCAATCTTGAACTCCCAGGCGAGGAGAGGATTCGTCCGCTCAGAGGTGCTGGCAGGCGCGCTGTGTCGTCCATGAAGGCAGGGAGAGCAGGCAGAACGAGCGGGTGGAGGTCGCTTCCCGAGCGAGGAGAGGTCGACGAGCCGAGAGGATCTGGCAGCAGCACTGCTCGGTCATTGTCCGCGGAGGCAGCATGAGCAAGTGGAGGTCAGCTCCCGAGCGTGGCGACGTCGATGTGCCTGGAGGATCAGACGACACCGCTGAAAGCCATCCGTTGCTGGACAGCATGCCACGCGCGCGGAATATAACGCGTGTGCGCGGGATCCTGACGACGAGGCATCGCGCGCTCCATGCCGGTGACGTACTGCGTGCCGGTCTCACGCAGACGCATCTTCTCGAGCATGCGACCGTCGGCGATGATCTGCCCAACGGCTGCGCTGAGGTCGCGGGGACGGCCACACATGCCCCAATCCACGAGCAGAGGCGACACCACCGGCTTGGGGCCCGAGGGCTTCGGCCAGTGGATCTTCCCGTCGCAGAAGTCCATCAGCTTGCCGACCACGACGGCAAGCGATGGAGTCTCCAAGCGGAGGCCGCGGAAGGGGCCGGCCTCCAGGAAGCGCGCCTCGACTTCGTAGAAGTGGTCCAGATGGATGTAGCTCTGGGACTTCATGTCGTTGCGGCGGGATGAGCCTGCCGGCTGCTGCAGCCTCACGACGGGCTGGTTGAAGCCCGACGTCGTCCGATCCTGGTGGTCGATCGGGAGGTAGCGTGGGATGTGCCTCCACGCGTCGCCGCCGTTCTTCGAGGCGTACTTCTCCTCGACCGACATCCCGGAACGCCCATTCTTGCTGAGCGACGTGACGGGCAGGCAGCGGGCGATGGGCTCCCCGTCGGCGCGCACGTACATGTCCCAGACGAGCGCTGGGTGCCCGCCAGCGTGGTCGTTCACGTGCGGCTGCCTCTCGAACTCGTGCGAGTAGAAGGGGCAGTCACTCCCCTCGGCGCGCTTGGGTAGAACCATGATCCTACCGACCTCAGCCTCGACTTGCCTGTTAGGCGCCGGTGCTGGAGGAGCCGCCGCCGCCTGCTGCTGTGCAGGCTCTCCCTCGCGTGGCGGCGAGGGTGTCGCTGTCGCCACAGATGTCTGCGTCGTCGACGGCGACAAGTCCGACGAGACAGAGGAAGGCCCCGAGGAAGAAGGAGCCGGGGCAAATACTGGCGGTGCTGCCAGTGGTGCTCCCGTTGAGCCGCCTGTCAACGGCTTCTGAGTTGCGTCCCTTCCTCTCTGAGACGACGACTCCCCGTTTCCAGCGGGAAGAGCTGGGCGCTGCACAGGCGCAGCAAAAGCCTCGCGTGACTGCGAGGACGAAGGCTGACGGTCTCTCGACCAGGGCGACCTCTCCTCTCTGTCCGGAGAGGCAGATCGTTGCGGAGGCGCATTCCTCTGGCGCCCCTGAAAAGACGAAGAGTCCCCAGGCCTCCAGGAATCTCCGCCAGACTTTTGGCGTCTCTGGGAGGAAGACGCCGACGAGTTTCCCGGAGTCCAGGAATCTCCACCTCGCCTGGTGGTTGCGGGTTGCTGCTCTGGCCTCTCCTGTTGGCGCGGAGAGGGAGCGGCATATTGCCTGCTGGAGGCGGAGGAACGCTGGTTCTCGTCCCTCCTCCAGCTGCGGTCGAGGTCTCTGGAGGAGGCGTTGCGTTGCTGCCCCCTCCTGTCATTCTTCTTGAATGACTGAGACCCATACTTGCTGGACCAGTTCGTCATGCTTGCCAGGTGTCTGATGGTGCAGATATCAAAGTGCTTGGGAAGACAGTGTGTGGCAGTGTGTTTGGGATGTGCGAACGAGATGGGGATTCTACGACGGGGGTGGGAGGTGCATTTATCGCGCGATGGCGCTCTTGCGCGAGACGATTAGAGTATTACCATATGTTAGAATGCCTTTACGTTTGTGGCACGGATGTGTTGCAGCTGCTGTCAGCGACGAACAATGCATTGTGTTAGGCGTTTGGTCAGAGATGCGGGAAACGGGAACCCGTGGTAATGAGCTTGGATAAATGAATTGATGCTTACAGGCGTGTGTATGGCTGCGCAAGTTGGGACTTGCAATAAACATACTGACTACGCCCCGGGATGGCACAGCGGGAAGCCAAAAGCATGTTTCGCCAAACGAGACGCGGAGGATAAGCAGACACGCGAGGATAGTAGCCCCTCACGAGACAGAGAAGACGTATCAGGCATGTGCGAAAGCATGCATCGGCATCTCTGCGGATATCAAGGCGACCGTGGGAATGGGGGTGATGATACCAGCACGAAAGCCATGGAGACGAACGTTCAGCGATGAACGACCATATTGAAAATCCGACAACACGTTTTGCAAGAATAGAGCATGCCGTCGAATGCCAGATCCAAACAGGCATGCAAAGCGTCCATACCATGGGCAGTGTTGAAGCGACATGGCAAAAGCGAGATCCCATCACCAAACAAGCCGGGGGCCTCGCTTGACCCCGAGACGCCAATAGACTTCCCGTGATGAGGAGATCGCGGCATCACGAAGAAACCATCCTATGGATCCGCCATCCAGTACGCAAGCGACGATAGCATTACTACAATGCACGCGTCATTGTAGCGACGTAGTAATCCATGGGATCGGTTGGTTGTTTGGCGGTGGTGAGAATGCAATAATAGCAACAGCGCGCGGGTCTGTGTTTTGAAGCGCCAGTATATTGTTCCGCATTACAAGAACGCAAGAGTGTTTGGCCAGGCAAGATAGATTCGATATAAGTAGCCAGAGAGAGGCGCAATAGGTCCATTCCAAGAGGCTGAGTTGGTTGTCGCAGCGTCGGATGGCGATACATCCAGATGCGCGCGACGGCGCATGGCTACTACGCATCACCTATCCAATCCGTCAGCTTCATGCTTGCATATCTGCGTCTTTGCACCTACAGTACACTGGGCTATTGAAGAGCAGTTCTTTCGCCTAGATAGTCAGTCACCCAGTATCCACCCCTTGCGACCGTCGCGCCGCCTCCTCTCACGGTTCATCACGCCTACCACGGGCACGCAGAATACATCTCATTTTTCATCGCGAGGACCCATCGCATGACCTAATGCGACAGGGATTCTCGAGACTTCAACACCCGCGAACAAGACTTCTCATGTATCGCAGAGTAAAGCGTGAAGTAGTTCGTCGCGTATTTAAGCACGCAGCATGCATGCATGGCCCCCCACGGCCCGAACGGTGCGCGACCGAACCGACCGACCGAGCCACCAGGTCTCGCTTCCCCATGTCAACATCTCCTCTACCTATTTACCTCACATTCTTCCTATCGATTCATTTCAGGCACATACTCCAAAGCCTTCCGCGTGGAAGAAGCTACTTGCCTTACTCAGCAAACCGGGTCGTCCCCTCTGTCGGCTCGCAAGAGAAAAGCTCGGATCACAAATCTCAGATCTTAGAGAGGTTTGTAGTCCGTGCCTGGGGTCCGGACCCCAGGCACGGACCACGTGGGATGGATGTCAGAGAAATGGCGGTGGGGGGACTTGAGCTGTGTGTGAACTGCTGCCGTTCAGTTTGGTTGATTTGAGGCTGAGTGCAATTGTAGTTGTATCGATGGACCATGGAAACGTGTGCGGAGGAACGAAGCCCCGCGTCTTATTACAATATACGAGGAATGGGCCTTGGGCCTTGGGTCGTCAGTGTTGTGAGCAGTGATAGTCATGAATGGGCAGATCGTTCGAGGGGTTGGGCCATGGACGTAAGCAGGGGCATCGTCTCGCCGTGTGCCGCTGCTACACCAGCAGGCGAGGATGAGAGTCGCTTGCTCGAATGAAGGACACCGGTTTCGGGGCAACTTTAACGTCTTTGTAGAAGATACGCCAAACGATGAGCGGACAGTTCGCGGAGCTTACAAGTCGAATGGTTTAGAGGGATCGGAGATGAGATAAAGTGAGCGTGTGTATTCCAGTAATGGTGAGCAGACGGAGGAAGTACCTAAGTGTCGGGTTACAAAATGCCCTTTGTCCCCCACTAAGCAGAGGTATGGAACAGTCTGTACGGCCGAGACGCTTCGACCGAAGTTTTCCTGCCTGGCTTTTGATCCCCAAATCTGACCGAATACTGGTCTCTCTGTTCCTGGTTGGGTGTCGAGCTATGGATACATGATTGTGCCCCAGTGCAGGTGGTTCGACGTTGGGCTCAAATATAGTTTACCTGATGGGGAAGAGGGGCGTAGAAGAGTATTGTCCTGGTTCTGCAAGGAATGGATAGGAGATGTTGTCGGTATCTTGCTTGCCATGAGTGCCTACCGAGTAAGCGAGCGAGCGTCAAGAGGTAATGAGCAGACAGATGAAAAGCTGGGGCCGCCCTGCAAGGTGGGACTAGTAAAAGGCGTGACATGCACTTATCATGAACAAAAGTAATTGAGGACATTAGCTGGGCATTCTGTATATGCCTGTGGGGAATGCAGAAAACGAGGCTTTGGATCATGAGACAAGATGAGATGAGGCAGGGTAGATGGAAGTTGATGATCAGACATTACACTGAACATAAGATGAATACACGACTATTGACAGAAGAAAATTGGAAGGTGGAATGAAGCGGCGCAAGACATAAGAGGGAAATCAAACACCCCAATGAAGTACCTTCCTTCCCCCTCTGCTTTTTGCCTTTCGTCACACCAAAACCCTTTATATCCAACAAGCAAATAAAGCAACCGCCGCAGATTCAAGGAAATAATAGAGATGATGGTCAAGGAAATAAGAAAAAGCGGCAACGTCCATGTCCAATGAACGCGCCAACTTTGTAAAAGGGTGTTGCGCTTTGTAGTAGACACAACGAAATATAGGAGAATAAGAGATCCTCCCTCTCCGCGCACCGAGACCCTTTGCTCTGTGGCCTGAGTGATGCGAAGCGGGAGGGATGCGATGGGGTATCATGTATGATGAGAAGGCCCCAAAGGTTTGTTGCGAAGAAAGAGAGGGTGTAAAAAAGCAAGTGCTTGGGCTATGCACACAAGAGCAGCGACGCTTCTTCGCATGTCATCAAGTCGTCAAGGTGATTTGGCTGGTGTATTAACGCTTGCGATGCGCTTACTGGCCGTAAGCGGCGGGAGCCTCGTAGGCGGCCGGGGCCTCGTAGGCCGCGGGGGCGGAGGTCTCGGCGACCTTGCTGGAAGTGCTGGAGGGAGCCTCAGCGTCGACCTTGGAAGCGCTGCTGCTGCCGTAGGCGGCGGGCGCCTCGTAGGCGGGAGCAGAGGTCTCGGCGGCGGCCTTGCTGGTGGTGCTGGCCTTGGAGCTGCTGGAGGCCTCAGGAGCCATCTCGAAGTTGGTAGGGACGGCGTAGCTGTCAGACACGGGCATGGTGTTCATGGGAACAGACTTGGTGACAGCGGGGTTGGTGCCGATGGGGGAGACGGCGGAAGAGGGGACGGCGCCGCTGGGCTTGGCCTTGGTGACGAAGCCAGTGCCGGTGGGGAGGTGGACAACGGGCTTGTCAGAGCCAGTCGGGTAGTAGGCAGCAGAGCTGGACTGGACGGGCATGACGCTCTTGCCAGTGCCGGTGCGCTCAGCAGCAGAAGGAGTAGCGGTGACAGTGACAGTCGCGGTCTCGGTCTCGGTGACGGTCTTGGGCTCGCAGACGTCCTCCTTGTCCTCAGAGCCAGAGCTGGCGGGAGAGATGCCAGTGCCGTACGGGGCGGGGGCGGAAGAAGCGGCCTTGGTGCCCTTGTTGCTGCTGCCAGTGCCCATGGGGGCAGAGGAAGAGCCGGCGGGGTAGACAGTGATCACGTTGGTCATGGTGGAAGTCATGGAGCGGGTCTTCATCTCGTCGCTGTCGGACTTCTCGCCAGTGCTGCCAGTGGCGGCAGAGGACTCACCAGAGCGGGTGGCAGTGATGGTCTGGGTGAGCTGCTTGGTGATGGTGGAGTGGATGGTGGTGGTGACAACGGTGGTGGAAGAACCAGTGCCGAGAGTGTAGGTGAGAGGCACGTCAGAGGTGTAGGTGGTGACAGGGCCAGTGGGGGCAGGAGAGTCCTCGGCGGGCTTAGCACCAGTGCCAGTCGGGCCAACCGGGCCAGCCGGAGAGCTGGTCGGAGGCATGGGGTAAGGGGCCTGCTCCTCCTTCTTGGAGGAAGACTCCTTCACAGCGGAGCTGGAGGGGGCCTCGTAAGCCGGGGCGGAAGAGTTGTCGGCGGGCTGAACGTTGTCGACCATAGAGCTGGAAGCGACAGCAGAGCTGGAAGGAGCCTCGTACTCAGCGGGCTTGGAGGCGCCAGTGCCCATGGGGACGCTAGGCTTGCTGCTGAAGGCAGGGAGGGACTCAGAGGTGGTGATCTGGTCAGCCATGCTGCTGGAAGAGACACCAGTGCTGAGCGGGACGCTCGGGGCCTCGTAGCCAGCAGGAGCCTCGTAGGAAGGCTTGGAGTAGCCAGTGCTGAGAGGGACCTTGACGGAGGAGCTGCTGGACTGAACGCTGTCGACGACAGAGGAGCTGGAAGAAACAGCAGAGCTGGAGGTCTGGACGTCCTCAGCGACGGAAGAGCTGGAAGGAGCGCCGTACGCATCCGGGGCCTCGTAGGCGGGGGCGGAGGAGGTGGTGGGCTGAGCGTCCTCAACGACGGAAGAGCTGGAAGACTGAACGTTGTCGACAACAGAGCTGGAGGTGGCAGCAGCAGAGCTGGAAGGAACACCGTAGGCGTCAGGAGCCTCGTAAGCGGCAGCAGAAGAGGTGGTAGGCTGGGCATCCTCAACAACGGAAGAGCTGCTGGGCTGGACGTTGTCGGCGACGGAAGAGCTGGACGGCGCACCGTAGGCCTCAGGAGCCTCGTAGGCGGGAGCAGAGCTGGGCTGGACGTTGTCGGCGACGGAGCTGGTGGGAGCGGCGGCGGAAGAAGCAGCAACACCAGTGCTGAGAGGGACAGAGCCGGAGTCTCCGTAGGCGGGAGGAGGGCCATAGGCCTCCTGCCTGCGCTGCATGGGGGTGGAACGAGCCATGGCGGCGGACGCCAGACCGGCCACGACGGCGATCTTGCTGATGACCTGCATTTTGAGTGATCAAGAAACGGACGGTGTTTGGTTTGATTGGAAAGTTAAGGCGAATTGGCAAAAAAAATGGACTACCGCGACGCAACACAACACACAGGAAAGAGTGACTGGGGTTGTAAAGAACGACAAGTCTGCAATAGACAACAAGGAACGAGTGTGTTCGTCGCGCGGAAACGTAGAGCCTTGTGTGAAGCAAGCAAGAGTCGAAACAGGAGCGGCGAACTGGGGACGGGCCTGAACAAAAGGACATTTGAGATGGGGCGCGCCCCTGCGAGCGCAGGCGTGCCATCGTGCAGCGACCATGCCGGGGCGCAATTTAGGAGGATCGGCGGTGGACGTAGTCTAATTTGCGAGACAGTAGTGCTCATCTGGCGCTCGACTGACGATTGGCTTGTGCCTGGCGCCAGGATGCCGCTCGACGTGCAATCTTCCCCTTTTCGTCCCTGGTGCCAGACTAGTGAGGGATTAGGTCGAGCCCGGCGCAGGTACACAGGCCGGCTCTGCTGCAGGAACAGGGTCGAAAGTTTGCCGCTGGTAAATATGGCCCTCAGCGCCGTGTCATGGCTTTTTCATCACGATAGCAGTAGCACAGTCTGTAGCAGGAGTCCTTGCCCTTTCTCCGCGTTGCTGTGGCGAGCACTAATGCTGATGGTGACCGCCTTCGATGTCGCTCTACAGACTTGTGGATTTGCCGCACCATGGCCGTTCGCACGCCGCCGGCGTCATATCCGCATGAGCGAACATGCTCCGAGAGGCTGAACCATCGTCAAGACACGCTCTTCTCATCGTGTGTGTAGATGTGCCGCACAAAGACCATGGATTCGTGGCACTGCCATCTGTATCGCATGGTGACATATTCTTCATATATCCAAAGTAGGACACGGACATTGGCAGTAGTTAGCATGCGTGGCAAGTCCGTGAGTTAGATGCGCAAAGGCTTGTTCATCTCGCCTAAACCAAGCCAGAGAGCATCCGTAGCCAATGCCGCTACCTAGATGTTCCTCACCCCGGCCCAAGCCATCTATCAACCCAGCGAGTAATATCTCTTCCGCCTGGCTCTGGGCTCGGGAAGGCCACATCTGCAGTGCGACAGAAGGATCTCGCTGGCCCTCTCAGCTCAGCTGCACGATATCGTGCAGTCATCCGGCGCTTGCGAATTGCGTGGTGCGACGCCAATTGTGCAAGACATTATTCGGGTGTGGTGAGCAAGACACGGTCGATTGGCTTTTTCGTATCGAAAGCGCATAGGAACGAAGAGAGAATCGCAAGCCGCGAGAGATGGCTGGTGGCCGGCCCTCTCCTCTCTCTCGGCGAGACTACTCCTGCGTGTCTCACGAGTGCGTTCTCTCCAAAACGCGTGAGTCGTGCCGGACAGCGTCAGTGCGCATCTTCAGGGCGCCGCCACCCCAGCAATGCCACCGTCCGATGAGAGAGGGGAGAAGGCTCCATAAGGGAGTGCTCAAGTGCTGTTTAGCAGAGTGGGCGTGCCGATGTCCCGCGCAGCTGCGATTGCATTATGGCTTGTTCGCCGTTTCGCCCTCAGATGGTGCTATGAACCGGTGCCGACGCCGTTGCTTCTCCAACCAATTTCTCCAGCATGTGCACTCATTATTCGATGCTGCGCTTCGCACGCGCGCCGAATGCAGAGAGGGTGGGCTCAAAACGGTGAGATGAGCATTTCATGTCGGCAAGAATGGCCAGCCAAGTCGATGCCATGTCTTTTGGCGTGGTTCTTTGAGGGAGGAATATATTCAATCACATAGACGGCGACAGCACAGACTGGATGAGTGAGCTGGGCATGGGTATAGGAGGTGCTTGAAGAAAGAAGGGGTTGTCGTCGCGGTGGTGGTGGAGTAGTGGCCAGTCGACGCGCAACGCATGCCTGTCTCCTTCTCCTCGGACCACCTCTCTTCCATGTGCTCTCATCAAGACAGCATCTCACATTCCAACCACCCATCACATATCATCACACACACGATATCACAAACAAGCGCAGTGAGGAAAGCCCACCAGCCTCGCCACTCCGAATTCAAACATCGAAATCGAAAGAAAAGGAGAGACGGTCGGAAGGTTCTCGACCCTCGCCTCTGTCGCAAATCGACCGGGTACGAGTAAACACGCGCAGCCCATTTTTAGCCGTTGATCGAGCAGTATCACCAATTCTCCCATGAACAGAGACGCGATCGCCCAATTTTACCGCGCTCAACAACGTCACCCGCAAAAACCCACTCGTCTGTTCATCGTAGTGTGGTACGGTACGTGTAGTTTGTAGCAGGTTGGAACGACCAGACGTCACGCAACGCTTTTCGTATTTGTCTGTGATTACTTGCGAACGGTTTCTCTTTTTGACGTTCTCTGTCTGCTCTGCGGTGGACATCTGGCCACTTTTTGCCATTGCTACTGTTACTGCAGACGGCCTATACTGGTTGATTGGCAACCGCTATAACGCGTTGTTGGCGGCAACTATGGTCGGATACCTCGCGTGTACAAGTCACGATAGCGAATTAGTGCACTGCGGACAAACACTCTCCAACACAGGCGAGCGACTCAGCGAAACAGCGATATCCATGCGTACGCATGAACTGAATCTTCACAAGCAAGCCCTGCTCGTCGCTTCCTTTGACGATCTTACCTGCGACATGTTGCGTTTCAGACCAACAAAAGCTTAGGCTTGCATACCTCTGACAGTATTGATTCCAAAATAGCTCATCGAAACATCGAAAGACGGAAAGACGGACACGCAATCCACCTCCGTCCTACCATGCCGACATCCAAGCTACGACATGATTCTCCATCTTCCCCAACACGACCACCATCTCTAAAAGCATAAACCTCACCCAAACCTCCCCCACCCCGCCAAAGACCCCATGAAACAGCAACCCTAAGGCCTAACAACCTCCATGAACGGCAACCCCAAATCCCACAAGAACGTCGTCCGCGCATCCTCCACCCTCTCCTCCTCCGGATTCCCACACTGCTCCTGCCAATCCCCAAAAGCCGCACTCTTGCCCTGGATCAGCTCCGCATACTCCTTCAGCGCACAGCTCCTGCCCGGTCCGTCCTGGCAGCGCGCGACGGGGTAGACGGCGTCGTTGAACTTGACGCGCACGAACAGTTCGTCGCCGCCGCAGTTCAAGCGCTCGAAGGCTACGGTGCCGCGCATAGGTGAGACGTTGCTGGCGCGGTAGATGCGGTTTGACGCGATGCGGTCGGTGGGGAGCTGGTCTTGGTCGTCGAACACGCCGGTGCCGGAGGCGAGTTGGCTGATTTGCCCGTCGTTGGCGAACGTGGCGATGAGGGGGGAGGGTGTGAAAGGCGCGCTGCCGTTGCCGCTGGAAGAGGTGTAAGTCGCGTTCGGCCCGTCGGTGAAGCGCTCGAGGATGGCCGTGATGAAGGGCAGCATCAGGTTGCTTTCCAGATCTGTACCTGGCCCTGTGCCGTAGAAGTAGCGGATGTCCTGGGCATATTCGTACTGCAGGATTTCGGACTCGGTGAAGACGTCGCACCACGGCGAGCGGCGGCCGGTGATTTGCGTTTCGAAGCCGCAGAGGTAGGGGAAGCTGGTGATGTCTGACGAATTGAATTCGAGGCCGGAGAGGAGGCTGTTGATGCGCGTGACGATGGGCGGGAGGTACACGTCGGCCCAGGCGGTGGAGTTGCCGCCGGCGTCGTCGCGGTAGTTCGTGCAGAGGTCTGACGGGGCCATCGAGTTGGCGACGGAACGAGGGTCGTTCTGGTCGATGCTGTAGACTTTTCCGACGTCTGTCGCGTTGGGTCCTAGGTATCCGCGGGCGAAGAGGCGGCCGGAGTCGACTACGCGGAAGACGTAGTCGCGGTACCTGTTGACCCAGAGGACGAAGGGTTCGTTCTCTTTGTAGAAGTCGGGGTACTTCCAGCGGTAGTCCACGCCCATGTCGTAGAGTTCTTTGAATCCGCCGAGGGACAGCTGGGAGAGCTGGGCAGATGGGTTGTCGAGGACCGGTTGCCATGTCTTAAGGAATTGAAGCTCAGAGGCATTGGTGCTGAAGGCTTGCGCGTGGATCTTTGTGCGTTGATCAGTATGTTGGTATATTGGAGAGAGATTAGACGATTTGAACTCACCTTCTCACTCAAGTCCAACCATCCACTGTATGCACCAGGATCGGGATATCTAGAACCGTGCCTCGCAGCGAAAGCTACTTGGTCGACGGTGCAGCCTTCAGGCGCATCGGAAGAGATGTTGAAGACATTCGGGCCATTGAAGTGAGGACTGTTGCCGCCCAGATGGTGAAGCGGGTTGAATTGCGCTTTTGAAGCTGTGGCAAAAGCCGCGATCGTGGCGACAGAGGTGCTTTTCATGTTCAACAATGAATTTTTGAATGACCAGTGAATCTTTGAATGATCAATTACTTGTCCACAGATCTACAAATCAAATTTTTCGCCTTTCTGCTGGTCGCCATGGGCTTTTTAAGGCCAGCAAAAACCCAGGATCCATCATCAATTGATTGCTGTGACGATATCACAGCGACCTCGCTTACAGCGTGAATTCTTGGATCACGGCCACGTTGTGTGTTTCATTGGCAGACAACCGTCGACTGCTCGTGATTGAATATACAATGGTCTTGTCGAACTTGAAAGATCCACATGTCACCTTGTTTGTATATTGCTGAGGTGGATAGTCGTTCGCACGTGGAGGCCATGGTTGATGGACATAAGAGCTTCGAGAGAAAAGACAAGATCGTGTCCAAGCCGTCAGCTTCCGTCCCTCTGTGCACATTTGATAAGATACGCGCAGCCTCGCCAAAAGTCACGCCCGACAGCACGGTAGACTGCAGACGGCAGCATCACCGATTGATTACTACTTTACCTCTCACATTGGCCGGCCAGTCGTGCATGCAAGAGCGAGGCGTTGAGGCGACTTGGATGATGATGGTGGGCAGTCCACCAATTGTTATGAATATGCAAGTCTGAGACAAGCACGGCATTTATCCAGATGAGCATGCATGCGTGATAGTCAGCAGGTCGAGGCTCTGGAACAAGCATGGAAGGATGGTGGAAGTGAAAGAGAGGTGCTGGGCAAGAGGTGGTGGTGTGCTGGAATCGGCAACCCTCGACGGCATTTGCCTCAGCTGCGATGGAGGCTGTCGGCGAGTGAAGCCTCCCTCCCACTCCCCACTCGCTCCGCCTTGAAATGGTGGGGTTTTAGTCAAGCAGCCCTTTTGTCATTGGCGGAACAACCATATCACCATCCCAAACGCCTGGAGCTGGCCGGATAAATGGTGACCGTCTTCCGTCTCCAGCCTTAGCCCAAATGGCCATGCGATCTACCCTTGGCGCCACTCGAGGGCGGAGACTGATGC
>MSJI02000709.1:0-23655 GCA_001931905.2 Cladosporium sp. IMV 00045 | reverse complement strand
CTCACCGTCGATGCGGAGTTCCACGAGATCCTGGCCGACAGATGGCTGCGGCCGATGCGCAACACGCGCGCCAGAGAGCTCGTCGCCCCGATGCTATGTTTGCCCGAACACGGTGGTATGATCATCTCCATGCGCGACTGGCTAGGTGGTGAGGACAGGATGGGCTGTCCGCTATCGATGGGCGATCAAACGGACGAAGATAGTGACGACGGCGGCATGAACAGCCCCGGGACCGGCAATGGCTATAACAGCTTGCTCAGTGGTGCCAATAGCGATAGAAAGCGCGCGAAGAAGCGTCAACACACTGACTTGAGTGAAGTCTTGCTCGACAAGGAGAGCTTGAAGACGAACGAAGTCGTTGTTCTGGCTTTGGGTGATGATGTGCGGAAGAGAGCTAATGAACCTGGGACCATTCGTGCGGGCGCGTTTGGATATCCTTTGCCTGATGCTACCTTGGCACTTGTCGATCCTGAGACAAACTTGCTTTGCGCACCATTCACAGTTGGTGAGATTTGGGTAGACTCGCCTTCTTTGTCAGGAGGGTTCTGGGCGCTGCCCAAGCACACAGAGACAATCTTCCACGCGAGACCTTACCGCTTCGTCGAGGGCAGCCCTACGCCGGTGCTCGTCGAGCCAGAGTTCCTGCGTACAGGCTTGCTCGGCTGCATCATCGAGGGCAAAGTCTACGTTCTTGGACTGTATGAGGACAGGATACGGCAGCGAGTCGAATGGGTAGAGCACGGCGTTCAAGAGCACGAGCATCGCTATTTCTTCGTCCAGCATCTGGTCGTCAGCATTATGAAGACCGTGCCCAAGATTTACGACTGCTCCGCCTTCGACGCTCACGTTAACGGCGAGTATCTCCCCATCATCCTGATAGAAACGCAGGCGGCAAGCACAGCGCCCACTACTACTGGAGGTCCGCCTCGACAGCTCGATATTCCTTTCCTGGACTCTCTCAGCGAGCGGGTCATGGAGTTGCTTTATCAGGAACATCACTTGCGAGTCTACTGCGTGATGATGACGGCGCCAAACACGCTCCCTCGCGTCATCAAGAACGGCCGCAGAGATATTGGCAACATGCTCTGCAGGAAGGAATTCGACAATGGCACTCTTCCTTGCGTACACGTCAAGTTCGGCGTCGAGCGCGCGGTGCAAAACCTTCCACTCGGCGACGATCCCGCAGGCGGCATCTGGAGCCCACTCGCTAGCCAGGTACGGCAGGACATGCTTGCGCTTCACGCCGACAAGCAATACTCGGGCGTCGACCACAGAGAAGTGGTGATTGACGATCGCACAAGCACGCCTCTCAATCAGTTCAGCAACATCCACGACCTGATGCAATGGCGTGTCTCGCGGCAGAGCGAGGAGCTTTCGTACTGCACAATCGACGGCAGGGGAAGGGAAGGCAAGGGTGTCAACTGGAAGAAATTCGACCTCAAGGTCGCTGGCGTGGCCATGTACTTGCGTAACAAGGTGCGCGTGCAGCCCGGCGATCATTTGCTTCTCATGTATACGCACTCTGAGGAGTTTGTCTACGCGGTGCATGCCTGTATCTGCTTGGGAGCGATTGCCGTTCCCATGGCGCCGCTGGACTCTAATCGTCTTAGTGAAGACGCGCCTGCGCTGCTGCACATGATGTCCGATTTCAAAATCAAAGCCATACTTGTGAACTCAGACGTGGACTCACTGCTGAAACAGAAGGCGGTCAGTCAACACTTGAAGCAATCCGCTTTGATCTTGAAGTTGAGCATACCGCCGACATACAACACCTCGAAGCCGCCGAAACAATCGCACGGCTGTAGGGATCTGGGCCTTACGATTCGTCCCGCTTGGATACAGCCTGGTTACCCAGTAATTATTTGGACATATTGGTCGCCGGATCAGAGGCGGATAGCCGTACAGCTGGGCCACGACACGATCATGGCCTTGTGCAAGGTACAAAAGGAGACATGCCAGATGACCTCAACACGGCCAGTCTTGGGCTGCGTACGCAGCACCATGGGATTGGGTTTCTTGCACACGTGCATGATGGGCATCTTCCTTGCGACGCCGACGTATCTCGTCTCGCCCGTGGACTTCGCCAGCAACCCCAACATCTTCTTCCAGACACTCTCTCGGTACAAGATTAAGGATACGTACGCCACCGCGCAGATGCTGGACCACGCCATGGCGCACTCCGCCGGCAAGAACGCGACTCTGCACGAGCTCAAGAACCTCATGATCTCCACCGAGCAGCGGCCGCGCATGGACGTCTACGACAAGGTCCGCGTCGCTTTCGGACAGAGCGGTCTGGATCGCACCGCTGTCAACACCATCTACAGCCACGTCTTGAACCCGATGGTCGCGAGCAGGAGCTACATGTGCATCGAACCCATCGAGATCTATCTCGACCCGTCGAGCCTGCGCCGCGGCTTGGTGGTCGCGGTAGACCCGGACCAGGAACATTTCTCGCTCAAATTGCAGGATTCGGGCATGGTGCCTGTGAGCACGCAGATCAGCATCGTCAACCCGGAGACCAACTCGCTGTGCCTCGTGGGCGAGTATGGTGAGATTTGGGTGCAGTCTGAAGCGAACGCACATTCCTTCTACGGGTCGCGAGACGCTTTCGACGCGGAGCGTTTCAACGGCCGCACCGTGGACGGCGACCCTGGCGTGAGGTATGTGCGCACCGGAGACTTGGGTTTCCTGCACAGTGTGAGCAGACCGATCGGTCCCGGTGGCAATATGGTCGAGATGCAGGTGTTGTTCGTGCTGGGCAGCATTGGCGAGACGTTCGAGGTCAACGGGCTGCAGCACTTCCCTATGGATGTCGAGTCGAGTGTGGAGAAATGCCATCGGGCGCTTGTGAGGGGTGGATGGTAAGTCTCTAATGACCTCTCTTGATTTACATCACGCTAACGACTCTTCTCAGTGCCATCTTCCAAGCTGGCTCCTTGTTGGTGCTTATCGCCGAGGTTCGCACGCGTGCTTTCCTCGCCTCGCTTGTCCCTGTGATTGTCAATACTGTCCTCAATGAACACCAGCTCGTTCTGGACATCGTTGCTTTCGTTGCGCTTGGGGACTTCCCTCGCTCTCGGCTGGGCGAAAAGCAGCGCGGCAAGATCCTCGCTTCCTGGGTTAGCAGGAAGATGAGAACGATCGCGCAGTTCAGCATCCGCGATCCGGACGCAGAAGGCAGCGTGGGAACAGCAGTGCCCAACGAAGTAGTTGCGAGAAGAGGCAGTACGCAAAGTGGCCGTGCTGGAACCAGCAGCTTCCGACAAAGCGGCATAAGCGGTCTATCAGGAGCAGGCGGAGGGAGCTCCTTGAGGCACGCAGAAAGCATCACACAAATGCCACTCATGGAAGAGCCAGCCCAGCACGCTCCAATGGGCGACCATCTGACCGTCGAAACGAACCCGATCTTCACGCAACAACGCCGCGTCAGCTCCCCCGGCCTGTCAGACTTCGACCGAGCCAACGACGACACGCCGACAAACGAACACCCCAACCCCTACACCCTCAACACCACCCTTGACTACTCGCCCGTCGAACCAGGCAACCTCGACACCGACTCCCCGCAACGCTTCGGCAGCCCCAGTAACTTCCAACAAGCAGCGCCGACAACAGCAGACCAGCACCAACAACTCCCCGACATCTCCAGCTTCGACTACCACCCCGGCTACCAATCCAACGCCCCTCCCTCCCCACAACCCTACCACCAACAACCCATCGGCATAGCCCAAAGCCCCTACGCATCCTCACAGTCACAAGACGCCGTTCCAGCGCCCCTCTCAACCTCAGGTGCCAATAACTACTACCAAACCCCTTCCTCAATGTCAGAGCGCAGAGGCACTTTCTTCAACGACGACGACGACGGCGACGCCTCACCGGTCGAAGTCCCGCAGGGCCTCAACGGCGGGGGCGGCTTGCGAGTCGCTAATCGAGCGAGCGGGGAGAGCGAGGATTGGGGCGCTTCGGCGTTGAGGCATTTGAATATTCGGTGAGGTGCAATGCATGGGGGGAAGACATTTCATGATTTGGTTTGGTTGGTTTTTCTTGTTGGATGGGTTGCAGGAGGAAAGGGAGGATGGGTGATGCGATGATGGTGTATTTGCTGCATTTCTAGCGTAAGATGGTATGGTATGGGATGGTGGAGGCGTGGTGTCGTTCTTATGTTTTCCTTTCTATCATTTCTGTGGTTCATTGGGACCTCAAAAGACATTGGGCGTAGATGAATTGAAGAGAGAAAATGCATTGCATTGCAGATATACATACAACTGGAGGGCCTGGAATTTGGCACGAAATGGCATGATATGAAACCAGTTCTTTTCTCTAACGTATCATACCTCTCAAGACACCTCACCTACTTCCTCGCCTACACAGCCACCCACCTACACCTCTTGTAAAGCTACACAGACAGAAAACCGCTCCATACCTGACTTTAGCCACTCATGTCTCCCCATCATTCTAACCTTACACATCATAGTAAAAAAACAAAACACGACTGCCGCTCTTGCCCTCCTTTCCTTCCCCCGTCCAAACGACGACCACAAACCAGCACACAATCAGCCTTGAGCTTTGCCATCCTATCAAGCAAAAAGCACATTTCACTCACAAGATCTCGAGTAACATCAAGTCCAACGGGCAACAATAATTCCAACGCAATATCCCCAACCCTGGAATGATGGGATAAATGTAGATGCCTGCAAAACCCACAAACATTTTGCAGTATTGCCCGCCATTCCACGCGAAAGATCAATCAAGCGATATGAAACGAAACAAAAACCCAAAAAGAAGTCGCGCCAGATGCCTGCACATAAGCATCCCCAAGAAATCCGACCATGTCGTCCTCAAACAGGGCGGGAAGGGCTGAGAGTAGCGGTGGGAGACACTTGGCCATACGAACGCGCCATCTTCTCGCCTGACCAGCACGGCTGTTGCGCGAACATCCGCCCATATATTTCGATCGATCGATCGATGAACGATGGCAGGGGGGAGAAGAACAGCCACCCGGAAGACGGTGCTGGGAAACCAGGCCAGACAGAAACGTCAGCAAGAGCTTTGTTGGCGAAGAGTAGAAGGATCTATCTCTTCGATCGAATACCATGCATGATGACATGCACGCCGACGACCTCGTCCCCGTTACCGAAACCTGGGCAAAGAACATGTTGATGTAGTGAATATTGGTGGTAGTACATAAATGCGTGATGATCGAGTGAACCGAAGAGCAGAGAAACAAGGAAAAAAACGAAACACAACAGGAAAAGGAAATTCCATACCATACCCCGTAGCTACTACGCTTGACCAAGGAAAAATTTTCAATGTTCCCCTTTCCTAGCGCCGTAAAGAAGAGGGCTTCCTTCACAATAGCCATGCAAATTTTCTTTGGCTGACTGGCCGGAGATGTCAGGGGTTTTCTTTGTGTTCCCGCTCCAATTTCCCGCAGCTGCTTTCCCATCCAGTCATCGCCTCGCTCCCTTTCCGATAGACTAGCTAGCATCGCAAGGTCGTAAAGACGAGACCGACAAAACATCACAGCCCAGAATCCTCCCCTCCGCATCACCTAATCAGTCATCCTCCAAGTCGGCAACCACTTCAAATGCGCCCACTGCTTATGGCTGCCCTCCATACCGAAGCAGAACGCCCTGAAAAGCCAGAACATGCCCACGACAGCCACATACAGCACGGCGAAAAGCGCCCACTGCGTGCCCTTCCTCAGATCCCTCGTGTACCAATCGACGCAGAACCCGGCGCACAGAATGGCGAAATACAGCGCCGGGTAGTAGTGGTGGACGTACGTGACGCGGGCCATGGCGACGAAAGGCAGGTAGTGCAAAAACCAGCCCAGAACGGGGTAGATGCCCGAGTAGTGGAAGTGGTCGAGCTGGGCCCAGGTGAGCTCGTCGTAGCCGCGCTGCCAGCGGATCGCGTACCAGGCCACCATGGCGGCGAAGAAGGCCAGGGAGAAGGTCGAGCCCCAGTACACCACCGGGTTGCCCAGCAGGAAGTACTTGACGATGTGGTCGTCCCAGCCGCACATGCGCAGGCCGACGTTGAGCAGCGGCCATTGCCAGGGCTTGGAAGCCAGGTCGTCTTGCTTGTCGGGGTCGGGGACGAGGGCGTTGTTGGAGGTCATCATGGCGACATTGAGGTGGATGAAGTCGCGGAGGAAGGGGGACTTGTAGGAGCCGGGGTCGCTGGCGGGGACTGTGCGGATGGTTAGTCGATGTGATTAGGAAGAGACAATATAAGGAGACTCACGCTTCTCATTCCAGTGCGACTCGACGTTCCAGTGGGTGTAGACATCGCGCGGCTTGTTCTCCTTGACGCAAGTCGTTTCGATCTGCTTAAAACCCCACTGCGGCAGGTTGACATTACCGGCGCGCAGGTAACATCCAAGATCGGCGTGTCTGAGACGGAAAGAAGTCGTGAGAGTGCGCAGCCTCGAGTAGTCTCTGGAAGAAGCATCGTCGACAATCTCGACCTTCCAGTGATCCTTGGTATCTCCAATCGTGAGGTTGCCGTAGCAGGAAACCTCCCAGTCGGCCTTGGTGACGGGTGCGGCGACCTGGTGAGAGTGGAGGTTGCGGCCGGTCTGAGCATGGATGAGGCGGATGACGTCGCCGTCCCCGACGTATCTAAGGTCAGGGCTTTCAGAATCGTAGTCCGGCTGTTGTCTGTTAGGGTAGAAGAACCAGTCGTTGTTGGCGTCCTTGTGGTGGTAGCAAGTGATCTGTTGCTGAGTCGAGCCTTCAGGGTAGGTCTGAACGTGAGAGTGCAGAAGACCACCGCCGTATCCCATGTTCTTGAGCGTGGCGCGAGATCCAATGGCAACCTCGAGCGGGCTGTCCTTGCCGACTTCAGTGCCTCTGAGGTTAGCCTGGAAAAGCGAGGACATCTGCGCATCGCCGGGGCCGCTGTTCTCCAGGACGAGGAAGTGAATGTAGAACGAAAACAAGTAGACAATGAGGGGGATGACGATGAGGCCAATAACTCTGAAAACAAAGTGTGCTGCCAGTTCGATCTATCAACGCAGTCAGTCAGTCTGACAGGCTCATGCCCGAAATCATCATCAAGAAACTCACCTTCGGCATCTTAAGATCGCCAAACTTGTTCCACAAGTCCTCAATGGTGTAGATACCCACAACCGCGGTACCGAACATGCCGACCCACTTGACACTGCAGACGCATCCAATGCTGATACCCGTGCAGAAGAGCCAGAAGCCCCACTCAGGGGAGAAAGAATCGTGACGCTGGTTGTGGAACTTGGACCAGCAGAAGACGGTGGTGAAAGTAAAGAACAGCAGCATGCTGTCGAGGAGAATGAATCTGCTGATGGTGGTGTAGCTGTTCTCAAACAAGACCATGGCCGTCACGAGCCAGACGGTGGGCCGCTTGAAGTGCAGCTCTTTGGCGGTGAAGTAGGCGAGCGGGACGCAGAGCGCACCGAAGGCCGAGTTGAACAGGCGCATGAAAGTGTAGTTGAGCTCTTCCGGGTACGTCTCGCCGGACTTGAACTCGAAGGATCCGTTGTAGTTTGCCAGGTAGCCGGACAGGCCGACCAGCATCTTGCCGAGAGGGGGGTGAACATCGAAGTAGAACTCGCGCTTGAGGTAGTGGGAACCGAACTTGCCGAAGCTGTACTTTTGTCAGGAATCATGTCGTTTGAGAGTAGAATGTAAATCATCCTCGCAAGGCAAAAAAGAGCAGGGAGGAAGAAAACATACTGGGCCTCATCCCAAGTAACGATAGGCGACAAGCCAATCTTCCACATGCGCGTGAAGAAAGCCAGGGCAGTGAACACAATCGGCGCGATCAAGAACTCATACTCATCGAGGATATCCAGAAAAGAGCCTGCCTGCAATCTCACAAAAACAGAGAATCGTCAGCAATCCGCATCCCTCTGCTCAAGACCATTCCTACCCCTCCAAGCGTGCATATTCCACAGGGCGTGTCCATCCATACCTTCTCCTTACTCTTCTCCTTGACCTCTTGCGTCGCGTACGCTCCATTCGCCTGCGTCTGGCCGGCGGCATTTCTCTTCCTCAAATCGCCCTGCCTGTCTGCCGAGCCGGTGGTGACGGCTTCATCGCGGACCGCCATGGCTGGCGTGTCAAGAGCGAGAAGGAGACCAGCGAACGCTCAGGTTGTGTCGGAGGACGAAATTGTCCGAATGAAAGTGGAGGGTGTCGAGCCGGTCGAGTGGTGTTGGGATTGTTTGGTCGGTAGAAAGTTGGATTGGAAGTTGAACAGCTAAGCAGCTCCCTTGATGTTTGCTGGGCTGGGCCTGGAGTGATTGATCTCCCTGCTTCCCCGGATGTGCAGTAGTGCAAGCAAGCGCTGGCGCGTCGTCACGTCTAGACGGGCAATGCAATTGAAGTTGTCGCGAAAGGAGTGTCGAGAAAAAAGAGAAAGTAAGTGTTGTGGCTGAGAAGTCGAAGGAGAAGGACAGGTAAGCCGTGTCGTGTTACGAGGAGGTATCATGCACTTGCACGGGGCGGGAGCTGAAAGGCAGCTGCAGCAGTTCTAGTTGCACCACCACGCTTCCCGTCTTCATCAGTCAGCTAGCAGTTGCTTCTCGGAGGGCCAGCTAGCTACATCGCTCCTCTAGCGCCAGGGCCAGAATCTATTTCCGTATTGCAAGGATCGAGACGACCGGCCTTGTGCAACTCACTTCATTCCGGTGCGACAGTATCACGTGCAATGTAAGTATATCCGTTCATGAGCAACGATAATATTGAAAGTCATATTGAATACTTTGCCTTCTTTTCTGTGCATGTGTCTAATACTTCTCTCCTCATTTAACGAAGTCCCTTCAATGCGGTCTCGGCCTGGTTGAGAAAAAATCCATAATCGCTAGGAGGTACCGGTGCAACCGATACAAGTGTAAACAACTCATCCCGTTCGAACAACGACGGTATCCCAATATTGTATTGGACGGCTTTTCCATCCTTTCTATGTATGCCAGGCAGGTAAGCCTCGTCCCATGATACCTTAATCGACTCCATTGATTTTCACATCAACCATTCTGTTCGCCAAAAGGATCTATATAGAGCTAGACAGACAACCGCCGCCAGAACAGATCTCTCGATAGGTAAGGTATGCATGCCCAATTCCAAACGGAAGTCAACGTTGAAAAAAAAAATAAAAATCTGAAAGATCTGTGGACAGAAGGAGAAGATCAAATCGACCAAGCCTCTGGAAGAAGACAAAATCAAATGGCCAAACAGATCTTGAGTCCAAACATTAGAAAATGGAGGGAAAGTAGAAATAGAGCAATAGGAAATAAAGAGAACGCTCACTAAAATGCACAATTACACACAAAAAACCACCGACCAGAAAAAACAACAAGAAACACTCGATGTATCACTCACTCACTCACTCACATTCACTCAACCACTCACTCAGCATCACATCACAAATCAAACCAAACCAAAACGACAACCTTCTCCCTACCCACATCAATCCTCCTCCTGCCCCACCCTCTTATACTTCCCACTCCCACCCCCACTCCCATTCGCATCACCCCCCTTCTTGACCAAATTACTAATCCAACCCCCCACACCCTCGCCCTCCTCATCCTTCGAACCAATCACCGGTTTCCCACCCTGCACCTCCACGTCCGGCGGGTCGATGTCGAGGTCCGGCACGTTGGGGTCGACGTTCGACTGGCCTGCGGCGTTTTCCTCACCAAGACGGAACGAAGGCACGGGCGAGCGGTTGCCGGAGAAGAGGGATTCGGCCTCGGCGAGAGTCTCGGGCGTGGGCGCCATGGTCGTCGCGTCGCCGAAGAGGGAGTTCATGTCTTCCAGGCGCACGTTGGCCGTTTCGGGGTAGATGAACCAGACTGTGCGAGGGAGGAAGTGTTAGTGAGGTTTGGTCTTGATACCTTGTTTTGTTTGGAGGAGGTTTCTGAGATGTTGGGGGGTCTTTTCGTGAATAACTTACCAACAACGAAAGATACAGCGCAGAAGAAAGCGTGCACCAAATACAACCGCCACTTGATAGCGTCCTGCAGAATCGGCGTCATCTCGCCCACGAGCCAGTTGAAAGACCAATTCGCCGCCGTGGACAAACTGGCGCCCTTGGCGCGAATGCTCAGCGGCAGAATCTCCGGCGGGTAGAGCCAGGGGATGGGGCCCCAGGAGAAGCCGAAAGAGGCGTTGTAGATCATGACGAAAATCACGACGAGCGTCGGCGTGAGGCGGATGTCGATGTAGATGAAATACGAAATGGCGGAGAGGGAGACGATCATGGCGGCCGCGCCGGAGAGCAGGATGAAGCGCCGGCCGAGGCGGTCGACGAGGTACCAGGGCGGGACGGTGGACATGAGGTACGTCACGCCGTTGATGCCCGTCATGAGGATGGCGTCGCGGCCCACCCAGCCGGCTTGCTCAAAGACCAGAGGCGCGTAGTAGGAGATGACGTTGATGCCGTTGAGCTGCGCGAGGGCCTGGGCGGACATGGCGATGAAGACGCGCTTGGAGTACCGCTTGAACATGTCGTAGTAGCTGCGCTCGCCTTCCTGGCGCTGCAGGAGGACGTTCATTTTGATCTCGCGGTATTCGTCGCGTGCTTTGGGGTTGTGGATGTCACCCTTGCCGTAGAGGTTGGCGATCACCACGATGCCCTCTTCGTCATGGTCGTTGTCCAGAAGCCAGCGAGGCGATTCAACGACGAGGAATGTTCCAACGGCTAGCAGAGAACCCATGATGACTTGCATGAACAGCGGCGCTCGCCACGCCCAGTCGTTTTCGATATAGCTGCAACCGTAATCGACCCAAACACTGACCATGTATCCAAAAATGTTTCCCGAGAATTCAATGCACGCCAGTTTGCCTCTGTTGTGCGGTGGGGAAATCTCAGATTGATAGACAGGGACAATGGTGGTGAGGGCACCGACACCGAGACCAGCGACGATTCTCCCCAGCATCATCATGGGCATGCCCGTGGCGAACGTCTGGCACGCACCGCCGAGCACGAAAATGATAGCGCCGTACAGAATCGTCTTCTTCCTTCCAATCACGTCTCCAATCCTTCCTGTCACGAGCGAGCTGATCAACGCGCCGATTTCCAGAATAGCAACCATGGTTCCGATCTCCGCTCTTGAAGGCTGGTTGAAGTAGTCCTTGAAGTACGGGCCCGTGATGAGGCCGGACATGACGCCCTGATCATAGCCGAAGAGGAAGACGCCCAACGAGACGAAGATCGAAAGGAAGTAAATCAGCTTCTTCCCATGCAACCCGTGCATGCGGGAAGGTCCATCGGCGCCAGGCATGAGGGCTGCGGCTAGGAGCTTCTCGCCCCAATTGAGTTTCCTGGGCGAAGGCTCCGGGACGGGGATATCCTTTGGACTCTTGGGGACGCCGGTCAGACGTTCGGTATGCCGGCCTTCCTTCTCGTTGTGGGCGCTCTGGGAAGCGTACCGAACCCTCTTCTGCCGTTGTTGCTGGCTTCGGCCTCTGTGGTGGTGCTGTGAAGACTGGGGGTCCTCGAGGCTCACTCGCACACGGCCGGCAAGCGGGTCCTCGTCGGCAAACTGGTCGACGAGATCGCCCGTGTCACTCCAAAGCGAGAAGTCGGAGCGGTCGTCGTCGTCGTCGTCTGAAAAAGAGCCGGAGCGGCGCAGGCGCTCGCGGTCGCCGTACTTCTCGTCGATGCTCTCGCGGTGGGCGCGGCGGGAGGAGGAGGAACCGAGGGTGTGCAGTGGGATGTTAGCTGGCTTGCGAGTGCTGTTGCTGCCGAAGTTGAACGGAATCTTGGCGGTCGTCGGGGCTGTAGCGGACCCTCTCCCGCGATGGAGGTGGTGGTGGTAGGCGGGTGCTGCTAAGAAAAGCAGTTACGCCGTTGGGATGGAGTGGAATGCGGGTCAGGGACCCGGCGGTGAGGAAAGGGTAAAAAGAAGGGAGGGAGAGACGATGCTGGGCTGGGAAGCGCGTCACTACTCTACGACAGCCGGGGCACCTCTGCTGTTCTACGAGAGTGATACAGAGATCTTTGATCGATAAGGTAGGCAGTAGTTAGCCGGCGGTAGGCTTGTTGGCTGGCTGGCTGGACTGGACTGGGACCAGGGCGTGTGGATCACACGGCGGTGTCGCGCGGGCTGGCGGTGGATGGTGCGTGTGGGCTGCTCGGGGGGTCACGGCGGAGAGGGATGGCTCGGGCAATGATGAGGCGAGGCACGTGGGAGGAAGAGAAGATTGGCGGCTGATGGTCGAGCAAGAGCATTGGACTGCTGCTGGCCGAGACTAGAAGGGATAATGCGGATGAATGTGTGATCTTCCTGAGAGTTGGTAGTGCGTAGTGTGAGCAAGTGTAGTAGTGTAGAGCAGCTGCAAGAAGTCAAGCTGTCCCTAGATCGAAAGCCGATGAACCCTCTCTCACCCAGGCGTTGCGTTTGGCGGCCGCCGCTTGTTTCCGCCCCAGAAGGGAGGGCTACTACCACCAAGAAAGTTACGTCGTCTCTCTCTTAGCTCGGTCCCTTTCAAATGATGATTGATGAGAGGGACTGGAGAGATAACGATAGCTGATAACAACATTTGATTACCTGATCATCCACCATCCGCCTCAACTCCTCAACCCAATTCCATCTTCACACCTGCAATCCGTACCACTACCAGACCGCCCATGATCTTCCACTCCAAACAACTTAGTAACCTAAACGCAAACCCTCTCAAGTTCATGCACAATGACCTCGGACCTGCAGGCCCCCCTCGTCTCCCAGGAATCTTTTTCCGGAATCAAAAGCACACGCACGCAACGCCTTGGGCTTAAGCGAGCACTAACTTACCCCATTCCCTCTGGCCACGTGAACGGGAATTCTTCAGACCGCATACCTTATGTGCACTAGAGTAAGTCGACGGATGATAGTAGTACGAGAACAACAGGGCACGCGCGGGGAAAACGTGACACTACCTTAGGTTGACTGACTTAGGTCTAGGTAGCTAACAACGCAGCATCTCACTTCGCGTCTCTGCTCCTTGCCTCTTGCTATGAGACGATGGCGCTGACGTCTTGGTAGTCACCGGACGTGACTAGCACTTCAGTGCACTTGGCGGATAAATGTGAGAGGTTTCACTGATCGCTTCATGTTGTGAGATGGACGGTATGTTTGAGATATGCGTTTGATTTGTTTTCAACATTCGATAAACCCGTGTCAATCGACAAGTATAAAAATGGGAGGATGTATCCCATCCCTGTAAGATTCGTATATTTTCCCATGAACGCCATGCAGTAGATAAATCAAGGTTCGATCCCGTATCGCCACCTCGAGCAAAATCAAAAGATCAACAAGCGAAAATAGCAAAGAGTATATCATTCACATCGTCCGGTCTTCCCTTTCAGTTCATTCATCGTCCCAATCTAGGACTTGATGATCTTCTCAAGACCCTCGAGCAGGAGGTCAGCATGCTTCTTCTGGAAGATCAGCATGGGCCTGAGGCGGACGGCCTCGGCACCGGAGCCACCGATGTTGATGCCGACGCCCTTGGCCTTCTTGAGGATCTCGTCGCGACGAGGAGAGTCCCAGGCGATGAAGGTGCCCTGGCCCTTGCCACGGAGGTTCTTGAACTCCTTCGGGTACTTGGCGGCGAGGCTCTCGAGGCCGGAGTAGAGGTAGGCACCGGTCTCGGCCGTGTTCTCGACCAGGTTCTTGCTCTCGATCTCGGCCAGGATGGCGCGGAAGAGGATGGCGCGGGCGGGGTCACCGAGCCAGCTGATGAAGGGTTAGCATGCTGTGTGATGTAAAAGTGTGGAAAGGGATGCGAAACTTACGTGTTGAACTGACGGTAGGCCTTGTTGGGCCTGAGCTCGGGGTTACCGTAGTAGTAACCAGCAGCCTGAGCCTTCTTGGAGAAAGTGACCATGTCGGGCGGGTCCTGCATGTCCCAGTGCTCGTGAGCCCAGAACTTACCGGTGGCACCGACACCAGTCTGCACCTCGTCGACGATCATGAGGACCTGGTGCTTGCGGGTGATGGCACGGAGACCCTTGAAGAAGGCGGGGGAGGCGTGGTTGTCGCCACCCTCAGACTGGATGGGCTCGACGATGACCGCAGCGGGCGGGTTGTGGAAGCTGGTGATGATCTGCTCAACCTCCTCAAGGCAGCGCTGCTCCTCGCGAGCGTTCTCCTCGGCGTGCTGCTCAAGAGGGTACTTGAGCTTGGGGAAAGAAGCCTGAGGCCAGTCGAAGGCGGGAATGTCGAGCTTGTGGATGGGCTTGGAGCGGGTGGTGGACAGAGAGCCGAAGAGACGGCCGTGGAAGCCACCACGGAAGGACAGGATGGACATGTTGGGAGAGCCAGGTGCCTGGTTGTTCATCGCGCTGGTGATGTCCTCCTCGGAGAACTCAACGTCGTATCCACCACGCTGCTGCTGTCTCTTCCACATGAAAGCGGCCTTGTAAGCGAGCTCGTTGGCGTCAGAGCCGGCGGTAGCGGTGAGGACCTGATCAAGGCCCTTGGGGGAGGCGCGCAAGAGACCGGTCTTGAGGATCTCAGCCCAGTCGTGAGAAGGGAAGTTGCCCATTGCGGGACGGTTGATGAGGGAGGAGGCCATCTCGGGGCTCATGGCGGCCTTGAGGAGGGTCGGGTTGCTGTAGCCGACGGGGATAGAGGCAATCTGGGCGTACACATCGAGCAGGACGTTGCCATCCAAGTCGGCGATGTAGTTGCCGAAGGACTCCTGGTAGTTGGCCATCATGTTCAAGCTCCTAGTCTCGTAGACTCTGTCCAACTCGGCAATTGCCTTCTTGCCCTCAGGACCGGGGATCTGAGTGCGCAGCACCGGGCCAGTGGGCTCCTCGGGGAAGTATGGCTGCTCAATGGCATCGGCGACGGTGTGCTGGGCGGCGGCGGCGGAAGCAGCACGAGGCGGGCTCTGGGTGGCCATGCGGCGGGTGAAGGCGGTGCGGGTGTTGGCACGCAGCACAGGCTGCAGCCTGGCGGCGGAACGCATGAAAGAGGCCATTGCGATGATTATGTGTTTGGAGGAGGAATGGAAATGGTGGTGAAGAGAGAAAACGAAGGCGTTCTTTGATAAGAGGAACGCGGGGATAAAGTTATTGATATGACGCGCCTCGGTAGCGCTGAGTGATGGGAGGAAGAGATCTCTCTTGAAACAAAGGGAGCTAGAAGATATGCTCAAGTGAGAGAGAAGAGCCAGACGCTGAGGAGAAGAGTAGAGACAGGAAGAACGAGTGCGGAGGCGTGGCCCTTGAAATACTCTTCACGGTGTCTGTCTATCTCTCTCGTTTCGCAGAGCTACACCACGCCTGGCCAAAGCGTTTTGCCCTGCGCTTTCCCCACACTTCACGATTGACCGCCTGTACCTGCCCGGAATGGTTAGGCGCGAAATACCAAAGGCATCGACCTTCCGTGTCAGTCTCTCAGCGCCTGTGGTGTGTTATGCTGTGTGTCAGGAATATGTAACTGGCGAGGAGACGCCGCTGTTGAGGAGTCATCCTAACAAGCATTAGGAAAGTGTAAGCTGTTATGTGAACAAGGGAGGAATTCAAGACAGCGAGTGCGAAGGCATGATACGGTGAAGTTTGCCACGGCAACTTTCCACGAGCGATATGGTAGGGCGTGATAAGAAACCCGCGGAGTGCATGAGAACTCAGAGATGGTCGAGCAATGCTGGTTTTCCTGAACACGCCAAGAAGGAGGTTGAGAAAGTAAAGCGATACATCTTTGATTGCGAAATATGCAGGTTCGTTTCGGACGATATCAATAGCAGAGACAGGAATTGCGAGCAACACAGATTTCCCAACCTCACTTACTTCTCCGGTACATCTGGCAAGTCGATCTCCGACACCTGCTTACACCTAGTCCGCCCTGTTGGAGTATTCGTCAATCTTGGAGGCGTCATGTTTGTTGTTACCTTCTACATATGTACGTTCTAGTAGACGTTCCACGAATCAAAAATAGCATTCCGTTCGAATGAGCAAAAGACATCGATTACCTCCAAGATGCAAATACTTACTATCTTAACCACAACTAGAAAAAGGCCGAGCAAACTCCACAGAGAGACCCGTTGAACACATAAAATCAGCACCACCCACATCAGCAACCCCCAGACATTAGACGTTATCATTCAACCCGCAACTCCCTCCACACAGAAACGAACCTCAAAGCCTATCAAGATAAGACCTCACACCCACCCCTACGCCCATGCCCACACCCGCAGCCCTCGCCGCCGCATTCCTCCCCCTAACAAAATCCAGAAACCGACTCGCCTTCGGACTCCTCGTCGGCGTCGCGTTAACATCCTCCGCAAAATCCCTCGCCACCTGGCCCGCGCCGCCTCTGGAAGGCGTGCAAACCGCCCTCCCGCTGAGACGCCAGTAGTCGAGTTCGACGTTCTGGTCCAGAATTCTCAAACGCTTGTCGATCATGAGCGGGGTGAGCGTGCCTCGCAGCTCGGGGAAGACGCGGCGCAGTTTGGCGACGATGGCGGCGGGGGTGTAGTTCCTCGAGTCGAGGACGCAGATTGCCCGGTCGTGTTGTGAGGTCCAGGATTCGGGCAGCGGCGGGAGGTCGAGGAAGCGGTCGTTGAAGATGGAGGTGGTGTGGAAGATGCGTGGGCGTTTGGGCGTGGAGGTGGAGGGGGTGGGGTCTTTGCTGGGTTTGTTGGTGGTGAGGAGAGGGGCGGAGTTGGATGTTGTTGGGCGGAAGGGGGAGGCGTTCTCTTTGCCTGAGAGGGGGGAGATATTGCGCGGTGGCGTGGGTGGTAGACCGAGCGGGCTGGGGAAGGCGTTCACTCGGGTTCCCAGTGGTGCGGAGATCGTGTATGAGCGCCGATGGCGACGGGAGAAGATGGGGCTGGGTGAGCGGCTTGGAGGGATGTTAGTCTTGGGGAAAGGTTGGCATGGTCGAAGTCCCGGCTCGCTCGCCACTCACGAGTGCTCGGTGACTTTCTTGACGGTTGAGCTGCCATGGTGCTGGTTGGCCATTCCGTGGACCATTGATGCCGTCGAGAACATTGGCGAGGTCGGTCACTGATTGTCAGTTCTTTGATGGTCATGCGTTGAAGTCGCGGTGGTGGCTCATTTGGAGTCGCATGGTTTGGAGAGAAGACCATATTCCCTTGCGACTTGGTCGTTGAGCCTTACAACGTGGGCAAGAGCTTTATCGTTCGTCGAGAGGAAGTCGCGTTGCTTGAGAATGCCGACGTCGGACTCTCAACAATTCATTTGTTTTTGGAACAAATACGAGTGAATCATGATTTTCTTCCGAATGATTGCTGAGCATGATTTGTTCTTTTTTTTGCAAATAATCTGGTTGAACAGAATATTCTTCCTTGATCGGGTTTTGGGGTGCGGCATGGCACCTCCAGTAATCTTCAGTCGTGTCTCCTTCGTAGGTACCTATGGCCCGACATTCTAGAGCCGCGAAGGCAATCAATCAGCGGCATAATGTCTGAACGCGTATCATTGCACATGACTATCTGTAGAGTTGTACATCGTGAAGCTCCCTATTCTCGCGGTCAGCAGTAGATCTGAGCGAGTCAACGGTCACTGTTAGATGATGCGCTATCCCTTGATAACCGCGGCTTAGGAGTGCTCTACAACGCTCCAAACAGGTAAACAAAAGATGTAGTAATGCTCTTCTTCTCACTCGTCGCATAGAATGTGTAGGTCATCAGGTGAACGTCAGCTTTTCAACTAGAGACGGCGCCTTTCTATGTATGTAACAGAAAGACTCGAAAAAAGACTCCCAGAAGTCGGCTAATTGAGATCGTCCGCACCAACGGCCGCAGTACGTGTATCACTGCCGGATGAAAGGCCAAGCAAAACTGCCTCCCTGATGTCCCGAGGAAATCGTCGGCGGCGTCGGCGGAGCTGTCTTCGAGCATGTCAAAACCATTAAGAAATATATTGCATTCCCACAGGCGGCATTTCTCCACCTGACGCTGTTCTCACACCATTAACTCCACATCCGACGTATCCTCCCTTTTGAGCTTACCCGAACCGCATTCGACCTCGCAACGTCTCTGTCGTCGCGCCAGCCAAAGAGATCCATCCAGCCTGCCTTGAATTTCCCCGTCACCACCACCGATCCTCTCCCATCTTCCACTCTCACCAACACCAACTCTCCTCCTCTCCACTCCCCGTCCTTCGTCCATTCCCATCTTCGTCGCCTCGGTCAGGGTCGCGCGTCGCATCACACATCATGTCTTCCGAGCAGATCATCGAGCAGCTGAAGGGCCACATCACCTCGCTGGAGAGCCGAGTCCACGAGCTCGAGAACAAGTATGGCAAGCCAGACTCTGGCGCAAAGTCCGCCGTCGATGGCATGCGCATGATCCTCATCGGTCCTCCTGGTGCCGGTACGTAACCCTTGCGCCTACAAGCAACCCCCCAATGGCAATCCTCCAATGGCTCCCAACGGAATGCCGTGCTGACTCTCCATCCAAAAGGCAAGGGTACTCAGGCCCCTAAGATCAAGGAGAAGTACTGCGCCTGCCACCTGGCCACCGGCGACATGCTGCGCGCCCAGGTTGCCGCTAAGACCGAGCTCGGCCGCCAGGCCAAGAAGATCATGGACGAGGGCAAGCTGGTGTCGGACGAGATCATGATCAACATGATCCAGAACGAGTTGGACAACAACAAGGAGTGCCAGAACGGGTATGTCCATCATTTCAATGGGAGATTCTTCCGGCGCATCGCGTCCAATGGCGATGAACAACCCACTAACAACACTTCCCCAGCTTCATCCTTGACGGATTCCCTCGCACCGTTCCCCAGGCCGAGAAGCTCGACAGCATGCTTAACTTCAAGCAGCAGCCTCTCAAGCACGCCATCGAGCTCCAGATCGCCGACGAGCTGCTCGTCGCCCGCATCACCGGCCGTCTCGTGCACCCTGCCTCCGGCCGCTCCTACCACAAGATCTTCAACCCGCCCAAGGCCAGCATGATCGACGACGTGACCGGCGAGCCTCTGATCCAGCGCTCCGACGACAATGAGGGCACCCTGCGCAAGCGTCTTGGCACCTACCACGACCAGACCGGCCCCGTCGTCGACTACTACCGCAAGACCGGCATCTGGAAGAAGATCGACGCCTCGCAGGAGCCCGGCCAGGTGTGGAAGAACATGCTCACCATCTTCGAGAAGGACGCGCAGCCTAGCAGCCTGCTGAGCAAGATCGGCATTTCCAAGTAAACAACGTCCTTTTCTGCATACATCTTTTGTCTGGATTCAGGGCAAGACTGGGAACAGGTTTATCTTTTCGCGAGAAAAATGAATGGATGTCCCTCCAAGACGTGGCAGCTCTACAATAATGAGACGTCACCAGAAAAAGCTATCTGATGGCGTGTACTGGTTTTTGTTGGATCGGGATTTGTTGGGGGAAACTTGTTGGAAGTGATAGCGCGCCTGAATGCCCCAGTGCCAGGCCGGCGCACACATACGAAAACGAAGTTAGGTTTTCTTTTTCTCTTATAATTCATCCTCTTTGTGTATAGAAGTATCTAAGAGCTGAAAAGGCCTTGTGTAGAACAGCATCATTCACTCTATCTTGGTGTCTCTTCTTTGATATTGCAAGTGCGGACTTCTTGAATGATTCCATCAGCGATGGGATGACCACAGCTCACCGCATCAGACCTCGACCAATTCCGGACATTCACGGTAGCCATGGTATTGCGGAACACAGCACCAATTGATACAACAAGAAAATGATACCATCGAAGACAGACTCCGAAAGCAACCCAGGCTAGTTACAGACCAAGGAATGGAGTCCAACCCCAACTCCAAACCACACATTCGTCCCATTTCAACATTCGGTTCCCAAACCATAAACATATCAAAAAGAACCTCCAACTCCAGCACCCCCTGGAGCCAAACGAACAAACCAACCAACCAAAAACCCTGACTCCGCCTTGCCAACCCCCTTCTACTTCCCACCATTAGCACCACCCCCCAAAACCGCCTCAACATCCCCCTGCGTCGCTCTCCAACACTCCAACCCCTCCACCCGCCCCATCCACCTCCCCACCGCCGGAAACTCCTCAAGCGGCATCTTCTGCAACCTCCACAAGTGCATACTACTCGCGACAGCCAGATCCGCCACCGTCGGCTCCTCGCCCACACCACAAATCCACGCCTCGCCCTCCCCTGCCTTCTTTTCATTCTCCGCCAACCGCCCCTCCAGCACCCCCGCCAGCTCTTTCCACCTCCCCTCCTGCGCCTCCAGCACAGCCCTATCCGGCTCTCCGCCGAGCAGAGGCTGCGCCACGTTCTGCACGAGATAAGTATAGCACGCCGGGAACCAGACGCTCGCCTCCCAGAAGAGCCAGCGGTGGATGTCCGCGCGCTTCTTGGGATCGAAGAGCGGGTAGGCGGGGTGGTCGGCCGTGTCGGCGGCGTAAAAGATTATCGCGTTGGATTCCGTGAGGACTAGGTCTTTGTCGATGACGGCGCAGGGGAGGGTTGCGCAGGGGTTGAGGGCGCGGAAGGTGGGCGTGCGGTGTTCGCCGGCGAAGTAGGAGAGGCGTTGGAGGGTGTAGGGGATGTGCAGGTGGATGAGGGAGGCGAGGGTTTTGCGCGAGTTGACGGTGCAGGGGTCGAGGTGGAGGGTTATTTGGGTGGACATTGTTGGGGGGTCGGTTTTGGGGAGTTGTTGGTTTTGGTTGGACTTGTGTTGCGTGGGTTTGGAGATTTCTTTCTGGATTCTGGTTGGGTGGACGGTTACGGTGTCTTGACGGACGTGGGCAATAGGAGGTGGGATGTCGATAACGTCGAGGAATGGTCTTCAGACAATGCCTTATCGATCGGTCGCGAATTCGTTTCCGAGGTCTTCGGTTGATATCTTTTCGCCGAGTGCAAGTACAACAGACGGCGGCTCTTGCAATTATCTTGGATTGAGTCGAGTCGAGTCGAGTCGAGTCGCCGTCACAAATCTTTCAGAACCAACAAGGGCGATTCAACAAGTCGACAACGAAGAGGAAATACCCACCAGCCTATTATAAATACATCGACAACTGAATCTTGAGCTCGATCACAAAGCTCGGTCTTATTTTTCGAGGAGCTGGGATTAACCCCATCCCCTCTCTTTCGCTCACGGCGAGCGAGCTGATATCAAGTGAAAGTTCCAAATACCTTACACAACCTGTTCTACTTCTCCCAGGTGAGGTGAGATAGACTTTGCACTCCACAACGCCCTCAAGCCCAGCTGTATGCGCCCCATACCGCAACCCATGTGGGCATGAAGCTGAGAGCGGGGGTATGGGATGGGTTGTGCTCTGGGCTGTTCGGGCATGTCGCATGATCGTGAGGTTTATTGAGAATGTCGTTTCTGTGGGGGATGGTCGGCTCGGGTCAAAGGGTAGGTCTGTCATGAACACATCATGGAACAAGTGCGGTCGGGAGGTCAGAGGGGTGATTTGAGTGAGTGGCCTTGGACCCCATGGGCTTGGTTTCACTTCGATCTGATATTGGCCATTGCTTTGAGACGTGGCAATGATCTTGTAGATGATTTTTGTTTTGTATAATTATTACCTTTCTTTTCTGACGCTGTACACATAAAGTATATAACAAAGACCATTCGCTCCTTTTTGCCCAGCCGGAGTGGTGTGACACCGGCTTCGTTGTTGCTTATAAAATTATCTGACGTGTTCGCTGTTCTTCTCAAATCAAGTCGGAAAATTCTCCCTTAGAGAGTCTGCTCCAGAGCAAGCACCTATGAATCAGTTAGTAAAGAGAATCTCAGTAACGATAGAGGAAACAAGATCAACTCACAATAGCCGTACGAGTAGGGATGTAAACCTGCACGAAATTCTTCCTATCATTCCACGCGAAGTCAGTGGTGAAGAAGCGCTGATCGTCCTTAATCCTGCCGAGGCCACCAAACTGCGGCGAGTCGGTGTTGAGGACGATGCGGTAGGTGCCCGCCTCCTCGACGCCGACGCGGTAGTCGGTGAAGCTGCTGCTGGGGTGGAAGTTGAAGATCCAGAGCAGGCCCGCGCGCTCGAAGGCGATGACCTTGTCGCCATCGTGCTTGAGCGAGACGTACGCCTGCGGGCTGTGCAGCCAGCCGTACTTCTCCTCCGTCCACTGCATCTTGCTGTCGAACTCGTTCAGAAACTTGTACCGCAGCAGGTCGTCGTCGGGGAGGTTGAATTGGCGTCGCGCGTAGTGGAAGGAGTTGTTGTTGCCGGCGCGTGGGAAGTCGAGCCATTCTGGGTGTCCGAACTCGTTGCCGAGGAAGTTGAGGTAGCCTTCGCCGCCGAGGCCGTGGGTGATCAGGCGGATCATCTTGTGCAGCGCCATGCCGCGCTCGATGACGGGGGTGAATGCGGTGAGGGTGGACATGTTGGTGTACATTTCGGCATCGCAGAGCCAGAAGAGAAGTGTCTTGTCACCGACGAGCGCTTGGTCGTGAGACTCGGCGTATGCGATGGTCTTCTCGCCGTGGCGCCTGTTGGTCAAAGTGAAGACGAGGTTGCCCATGTCCCAATCAATATCCTGCTTCTCCTTCAACCACTTGATGTACAGGTCCGGAATTGCCATTGCTAGCCTGTAGTCGAATCCTATTCCACCCAGGCTGAGCTTGATGCACAACGCAGGCATGCCACTCACGTCCTCGGCGATTGTGATGCAGTCAGGGTAGAGGTTGTGCAGCATCTCGTTTGCAAGCATGAGGTACACAACTCCCTCCTCGTCCACATTAGGGCCGAAGTATTCGTGGTAACCACCGCTGAAACCAGTGCCGATGCCGTGGTGGTTGTAAAGCATTGAGGTCACACCATCAAAGCGGAAACCGTCGAAGCGGTATTCCTCCATCCAGAAGCGAAGGTTGGAGAGCAAGAATCGCAGAACTTCGTGGTGACCGTAGTTAAACAGTCTGCTGTCCCAGAGCTCGTGGCGACCCTTGGCGCCCTCGTGGAAGTAGAGGTGGTCGGAGTTGTCGAACATGTTCAGCCCGTCAAGCACATTCTTCGACGCGTGAGAGTGAACCATGTCAAGCAAGACAGTGATGCCCATGCCGTGCGCAGTATCAATCAGCTCCTTGAGCTCGTCAGGCGTGCCGTACCGGCTGCTGGCAGCAAAGAAGCTGTTGATCTGGTAGCCGAAAGAGGCGTAGTATGCATGCTCCATGATGGCCATGAGCTGGATGACATTGTAGCCAAGGTGCTTGATGCGAGGGAGCACATTCTGCGTGAACTCCTTGTACGTTGCGACCTTGGGTTCTGGGCTGGCAATGCCAACGTGCGCCTCGTAGATTCTGGCACTCTGAGGCTTTGGCGGGCGTGGGTTCTTCCATTGGTATTGTGTAGGTGGGTTCCAGAAACGGGCGTCGTAGACAGGGCTCACGTTCAGGTCTTGGGTCACCCTCTTGATCCAAGCTGGAAGCCTCTCTGCTCTGGCATGATCGTTGGGAACAACCATGCTGATCTTGAGTTTACTGTCGTGCTCAATGGCCGGCTTGCCGTCCACGGGCGGGAGGACAATCTCGAAAACACCATAGTCGTCTTTCTTCATCTCATGGCTATCCCGGTTCCAGCCGTTGAAGTCGCCGATGAGGTATGCGCGGAGAGCATTGGAAGCCCACTCTCTGTATGTGATTGTGTTGTCGGGAGCGACGGTGAAGCCAAATCGCTCATATCCGCGTGAGAACTTCTCCAGGCCACCCTCGTGGGCATCCAGCTTCTTGATCCATTCCTGAGCTTTTGAGTA
>MSJI02000708.1:46161-91246 GCA_001931905.2 Cladosporium sp. IMV 00045 | reverse complement strand
TTTTTTTTTTTTGCTTCACTTCTTCACAAAACACCCCGTTCTGAGGATGTCACCACCATACATTCTTGTTTCAGCTTATTTATTTCTTTTGTTCAATGTCTAATCTTGGAAGGGACGGATATGGTCATGAGTGATTTTTCTTCTCTTGGTAGATGGGAGAACCAAGAGTCCGGTTGGGGTTTGGGACTTATTAGCATGTACGATTAAGATTCAATGAAATATGGTTTTCTTACCTGGGTATCCAATCGAGATTTTGATCATGTTTGATACTTGAAGGACGGGAAGAGAGGACGAGAGTCGCTTGATTCAAGGTCGTAGTCGTCATAGTTAAGGCGAGGCTACTGGACAATCTTGACTGTCTGTGAGTGTCTGATGTGGTTGTTGGCATCAACCTTTTGCCCCGCACGATTTTAATCGACTCATCAATCATTAATGAATGAATCCAATGCAAGGCAAGGCGAAACTCAAAAGTCCTCTTACTCCCTAGAAGCGGATATGCACGCAACACGCACGCATGAACCTGCAAGGTCTCGATCGCTTTGCATGTCCCGCTCGTGCAGGTTTCTGTACCATGAATCTCGAGCCAAGTAGAATAGTACCATAAGGCATGTATCCAAAGTCCCTTGACTCTCTCTCTCTCTCTTCTCCCACGGCTTGCGTGTTGTCCAACCGCAGAACCCGGGGTTTGTGCGGAGTAGATTAGATCGAAACCTTGATACCTACTGTACCTACCTAGCTCTACCTTGATAGGCAACCAACCTCGGTGTACCCACATCCATGTGTTGTTATCGCACGTCAGCTGGTCTTGTTTCATCATCGCTAGGAGGTATCGTCAGGAAGTGAGGGTCCTCCTCTTTGGTCCACTGGCCTTTGGGGCGATCCTCCCGTGCCTCCTCTCTGGTGGCGGCGGTGTGTCACCACCGCTGCTGACTGCTGGCTGGCTGGCTGCTGCCTTCTCATGCACTGCACGTGTTTGTGACCCGTCCAAGGGTACCCTATCTCTGAAACCTTGATACCTTACCTTGTCGGGTCTCGAGTCATCGGTGAGAAGAGGAGAGGGTAACGTGATCTGACCGGAACGTGACTTGACCTGCATCATTGCCTGTCTGCCTGCCTGCCATTGTGACTGCTGTACCTTGTTTCCATTCTCACTGCAGCTTGTGTTGTCTTCCTTCGTCTCTTGTACCTCACTCTTCCATACTTGAATCTCCAAGTTACCCATCCATCTATACACCTACGCTCAGCATCCACCTAATAATATCAATACATATCTCCCCCACCTCACCATCCCCCTCCCCTCCAACCACCAACCACACCCAGAAAGAAGAATGACATCCTCAATCCCCATCCCCGCATCCCGCAATAACAACAAGACGACCAACCCACCCACGCACCACCATCACCGCTCCTCGCTATCCTCCCACTACTCGCCCAGCACGCCCGGCTCGAGCTACGCTTCTTCCTCAACTTCCTTGCCGTCCTCCACGGGCGGTGCGGACGCTTATTCGCTCTCAGCAAAAGGGAAGGGGAAGGGGAAAGAGAGGGAAGGGAGTATCGCGCAGCAAGAGAGGCAGCCGAGGAGGGAGAGTTTGCTTGGTATGTGCTGCCCACCTGCCCGTGCCTGGCTATGTTGGAATAATTTTTGTTGGGGTTTTGGAAGGGTATCTTTGGGGTTTGGGGCTTGGAGCTTTGAGAGATGTTGTTCACAAGGCTGATCGGTTCTTTTTGTGACTTGCAGGAACCTCATTGAGCAAGTCTGAGCACACGGTTGTTGATTTGGGATGTGGTGGGGCGCCGAGATTGGTGAGTTATGACCTTATGTTCAAGGTATCGTGGTGGCCGATTAGTTGGTTTCCGTCCCTAGTTGGGTGGCTTTGAAGGGACAGGGTTTGGGAATGAAGAAGAGATGGAGGATTGAACAGGTTCCACTCTCTTATTGACTCCCTGAGCTAACCAATTCTCCCTTTCAATGCAGGTGAGCTGCGTCAAGTCCTCGCAAGGATTCGACTGGAATCAAGGTTAGTTCGAGCAAAGACCTTTCGCCCGGTCAGTCTCGATCCGCTTTCTCACCTATCTTCTCAATCGAACAGAACTCTTCCTCCCCTCCTACGCCGAGCATGAATCGCAAGATCTCGAGCGCAAGCAAGACCCCGTCGAGGATATTGTTTTGACGGATGAGGAGGTCGCAGCTATGTTTCCGCAATAGATGCGCCTGTAGGGGAGATGGGCATTTCGTATTGTCGGCTTTCATGGCATATCATTGGCGTCTTCCAAGGGTCAATGCATATAAACGGACGGGGAGTATGATTATCGCATCGGGTTTTGATGGTGTTGGGTATCATTGCTGCACAAGGTGTATGGGAGGCGTTTGGGCATTGGCTTTGTAGTGGGGACTGCATCTCTGGTTGGATTTTGTAGATTTCCCGGATGTGTAATGTGACTAGCGAGTCGAACTTATCTACATGTCTAAATACTTCGCTCTACATCGTTGCCGTAACATTATTACATGTATTACTTGGACAGTAATGTGAGATAGGCAATAACGTACCTCGGTGTGCCTGCCTCCCACTGAGCACAAACACGCGAGACGCAAGAGCGGGGACTTCCCCACACTCTCGCCCGCCGCAACGCCGCTCTCTTCGGTTTGTGTTTTGTTTACTCCATCCTCCAAATCAATCCCATCATCAAATCCAAGGGAAAACCCCCACCACGCACCACACAAACACAATGGCCACAACCGCTCCCTCAATCTTCGAGTCCGACATCGAAGGCGCGCGCGCCACCGCCTCCGCCCACCGCAAAATCGAACTGCAAGCGCCCGCCGACCTGACCTACCTGGTAGCGAACGTGTCGCGCGCCGCCCGCGCCAAAATCGACACCCACCTACCGCCCGACGCGGCTCCCGAGAGCGGTGAAGATGCCCTGCGCAGGCGTGTGGAAGTGCTGGTCGAGGAGTACATTCGCAGGACGTTTGAGGGCGCGAAGGAGGGGATTAGTGTCAATGGGATGGGCGTGGGGGAGATGGAGGAGGTGTTGAAGAGGGTGGGGGAGGGGGAGGGTGAGTTTCTCGTTTCGTGGTTCTTTATCGTTGCTTGATGTTCCCTGCTTGTCCGCCCCGGAGAGACGAAGCGTTCAATCCGAAAATCGCAAACGCTTGCTATGGAACCGTTCCAGCTAACCTCCGGATCGCTCCAGAAATCGAACCCTTCGACACCAAACTCGCCCAACGCGTCCAATCCCTCTCCGCGCAGATCGAAAACCAAACCCTCCAACTAGCCAGCCTGCGCCGCGACGCGCCCGCCGCCACGGCGAAGAAATTTGAGGCCGAATTCACCCGGCGGAGCGAGGAGGAAGCTGAGCGCGTGAGAGCGCAGGCCGAGATTGATGCGCGGGCGGCGGAAGAGCTGAAATTGGATGTCGGCGAGGTGGAGAGATTGGACGAGGTGAGGGGGACGTACCAGAAGGGGTTGGAGGAGTTGGAGGAGTTGAAGGGGAGGGTGGGCGGGACGGTGGCGAGGATGGAGAGGGCGAGGAGGGCGGTGGAGTTTGTGGAGGGGAGGGAGTAGGCGGTGATGAGGGTGGAACTCGTTCCTACCTTTGCCTCATTTTCTTTCGGTTGAGTATGGGAACACTGGAGTTTACTAGGTATTATGGGAAGGAGCAGGCGTTTTGCTTGGTGTGCCTTTCTGGAGACCGCATGATACCCCCGGCTTCTTATCGATATTTTTCATAGATCTCATACATCGCATTACAACAAAGGCACTGGTGCGTGCCAATGCTCTACATGTCATGGTTGAATCTAACTTGTGGTAGTTTTCTAGAACTGTCGCACGTACTGCAAATCGAGAAGCATCAAACAAATTCGACATTCTTGCCTACGTGCCTGAATGCGCAAAGCAGGTCCGCTGCTCTCGTCCGCCGTTGCTTAACGGGCCATGAACGGACCGAATATGGCAGAATCACAGAGATGTGTGTATCCTGATCACCTACCGTTGACAAGATATTGTTCAATTGAGATGAAGCCACCCGCTACGGTGATGACAGTAGTGATTTCTTTCAAATCCAATTCGCGATGATTCACAAAAGGCAGACTCAGGAAAGTGAGGTTCGTGAATAGGAATTTTAGTGATGATGAAGAACGACTACCTCCCAAAGTGTGGCGGCTCACATCGCTGGGACTTTTCTCTTTTTGGTCGTGGAGTGGACTTGAGCGTGATATCCTGTTGCTCGGTCTCGTTCTGGTCCTCGCTGGAAGACTCTGAGCTTATCACGAAAAGGGCAATTTATTTTTTGGGATGGTAAGCCTAACATGGTAACTTATGTTACCATTTCCCTTTACTTGGCTTTCTTCACATGATTACTTTCCTTGCCTTGCTGGAAGGGCAGAGCGCTCAATGTTGGGACAAGCAGACATGCCAGAGCATACCTAGTCACAGGAAAAAGTAGGTTTGATGCACCGCTCGCAATAGAACCTTCGCTCAGCGAACCATCGTCATCTTTTGTTGCTCTGGCGGTGAATACCTAGTAACAAGGATGATTCCAAGCGGGCTCCAGAATTCATCAGTAGCTAGCGAGTCGGTCGGACAACTGCAAAGAGACTATCATCCGAAAGATCATTGCGCTACAGTATGTGCAAATCGTGACAGAAATGAAGGACGACTAGGGATTAGGGAGGAGAAGTGACGTCGCCTGAGTTCGCTTGTTGGGACTGGAGTTCACTCCTTATCACTTTGCGATGGCGAGGCGATCGCACAGACGTCGCGCAAGCGTCGTTCTCGTTCTCCGTGGGCTGGAAAGTTCTCCAGATTCCTTGCCGGCATCCGGCTGTTGTCGTCAAAGGGTCTCGCTTGCATGAACGTGCTGTCGTGGTAAGATATGTCATCATCGTGTTGAGATGAGGTGGTATAGGATAGTGGGAAGTAGGTGCGTGATCCTTGCTCGTGTTAGGCGAAGAAATCATATCATACCATGCAAAAAGGTGCGTGTATCGTCGTCCAGTGCGCAGTCGATCCTCGTATTGCAGGGTCCCTGCTGAGGCTCTCGAGAGGCCCGAGAGCCTGTAGGTCAATTTACGACCGGAGTTGACTGCGGACGCATGGATTGGTTTTCTGTGATGAAAGGGAGGATGTGTGACGTCGCCGAATTTTTTACATACATGTACTGTACAAGCCACACTTTCAGTGCTGCATGACGATGGTCTCTCAGGGTCCGATGCCGATCATCAAATTTGGTCTCGCCAATCTCTCGATTCGGTCGTGCCGCATCGGTCGATAACATCGGCGTGAAATCGTGCAAGGTCGCATTTTCTTATGCTGTCGTGTCTGGCGCTGACGTAGTTTTTGTGTGGGATGCGGTTTGACAGTAGGCAGATGATGTAGTGACATGGCATCCTATGGGTCTTTGTGGATGTCGCATCGAGTGATCTCTGTTTCGCTTGTGATGCTGGCCCGGTCGATGCTGATGATGCGTGGATGCATTATTGCGTCTCGTTGAGCAGGACCCAGATGCTTCGCTGTGATGGTTAGATTGACCTGACGTAGGGATGGTCAGACGAGTGTGTCCGCTGGAAAGGCTATTACAGGTAGTATTCGAGTAGTAGTGAGGCAGATCGAGTAAATGTATCGCATCGAAAGGATAGGGCGATACATGTATACAGAACAGAGAGTCAGCACTAAAAGTAGCTTCCTGTTCGGACAGTCTTTGGCAACCTCTGCTAAACATGTGTGAGGCGTGACAGGGCAGAGGGCTTGTAGGGTCAAAAGCATCGAAGCATCGAAGCATCGCCCGGGAGCATCTTGAGTTTCGTAGCTGCAAATTCTACCGGCGCCGCAACATGTCAGTCAGAAGGTGAAGATCTTATCATCGATGAGACGGGATTGTCTTCTTCTATACGCGGAGGTGAAGTCCGTTGGTCCTGCCCATAACGTTTCGAAGGCATCGATAGATCAGATGGAAGCTCACCCGTCATTCTAGGCTACTCCGGCGCAGGCAGGTTCTCAGCACAGGCAAGCGTATATAAGACACACATCCTCGAATCGACAACCGAACCATGCAAGGGCGTCATTGGCTCACACCCTGGCCGGGGGAAGGTAGGGGAAGGGCGTCCTGATCGACGATGAAGACAGCGAAATAGAGTGCAGAGGCGCACACAAGCGGTTGGTATGACGCCGGGAGGGTCGAGTGAACCAGACCGATGGCGTCGAGGGCCCAGGCCTTGAGCCTTTTTGCCGTGTAACCATCGGGCTATATGCGCAGCATCGCAGCCACATCAGCGATTATCGACGACCGCATCTGCGATTTGCTTCGATTGCAGGGCCTCGATGATGAACATGATGATGATGATGATGATGATGATGATGATGATGACTCTGCGCACACAGCGGTCTTGAACACTTGACTTGATTGTGCTGTGGCGCGAGTGTATGATGGCCATTGAGGAGGGATATCCGAAGATACCTGATGACTGCATTACACGGCCGAGGGGAGAATGCATTACACGCATATGCTTGTTGGAATTACATGTATTCTTTTCTTATATCATTGTACAAAGTCGAAACAGACGTGGGCCGAACGCCACACGGTGGAGTGCTCTGCTTCATCGGCAACGAGCGGTTCGGGCGCTGCAGCCGAAGAGCGGGCAGTAGTGGCGGGCTCTAGCGTGGTGCGGGCGTTTGGCTGAAGCAGAGATGCGGCTTGTGCGCTCCCGATCTGTAGAACCTCACTCGAGGGTCTCGCGATCGAGAGGACCGCCGTGCTTGCGCTGCCCATCGCTGGGCCATGTCAGCCCTTCTGGCCAGCCTGGCTCTGGTTGCTGGCCTGGCTGTGTCAAGCCAGCAGTACCGGTAGGCAAGCAGTCAATCCCATCTGATCGATGCTCCGATACCTGCAATCCTGAGATCTCCACGCCCACCTCACTCATCACCGATTTGCCCACAGTGTCTGGCGACACACCACCCGTCTGGCGTTTGCCTTCTGCTTTGCTCCTCCCTCGCCCTCTCGCATCTTGCCACTCGACTCACACCCACGCTTCTTCACGACACGACAACACCTCCCACTACTCGAACACCATATCGATATCCATTTTTCCTACGAGCAACCCGACCCCGACTCCCACGCACCGCCCACTACAGCCAGCTCCGATATCCTGGCACACATGGACGTCTCACTCTATTAGCGCACACACCTCGGCTGCCAGTCATTCTCTCTACCCACCATGTCGACTTCTCACCCAAGAAGCGTGATCCCATCGACCGAACACCCTCGACCCTCAACGCTCAATCCTCGCCGGCCGCCTGCTCATCGCTCCGTCTCTCTCCGCCATTCCCCCAAAGCCTTCGCCCAGCGATCGTCCAAGATGCAGGGCAAGTCTAGCAATGGGACTGGCCGAGGTGGCTCAACCGATCAAAATTCCAACAAGACCGAGAACAGCGATGGCTCGCCTTCGAGCTTGCGCCCTTTAAATGGAAGAGGAAGCTCGGGGGAGAGCAGCAACGCCGACAAGTGGTTCGATCAGTCCAACAACGACGTAAGAGACAACAGCGCATCGTACGCCGACAATGATCCACCTTTCTTCATGCGCAATGGTTCGTCCTCGGAGAGCCCACCGGACCAGCTTCAGCGCCTGCGCCAGTACATAGGCCACGACGGCGCCCAGTCGCTCCCATTAAGGACTGGGCATATGAATCTTGGCACTGACGGAGGAAGCAGCGCTGAGGATTTCCGTGGTGTCATCGATGATTTGACGGTAGAGAACAAGAAGCTCAAGAGAAGGTTGAAGAAATACGAGAAGCTACACGATGCTCACCTGAAGAACGAAAAACTGTTCGAAATTAGAGTACATGGCCTGGAGCCCGACAAGAAGCGTGAGCTGGAGGAGCTCTTACGAACTTTCGCTGGCAGCCTTTCCACAAAGAGTGGTACGGAATTCCCCAGCAATGGGTATGAAGGCATCTTGCCGAGCCTCAAAACTCACGGCACAGCATCTTCGCAAGCCTCCATTCACAACACCGACTCTGCGTATGCATCCATGTCTGCGTCGGGGCAGGGATCGTCGGCTCTTTCAGGCGGCGACAGCAAACACAGACATATTGTCCAAACCTCAAAATCACGCCAGCAGAACATTCAGTCATTCCTCCACCACATTCCCGAAGGCCTCTTGCCTCAACAGCACCCCGAGGCCATGAGTGAGCGCTCGAAAAAGAAGTTGGTTGTCCGCCGTCTGGAGCAGATCTTTGCTGGTACAGACGCACTCGCCGGGCCTCACCATCAAGCTTTGCAACAACAGGATGTCTCGCAAATGGCGGCTCGTGCTGACCGAAGTGCAATCGAAGCCAACGGTCAGCAGGCTGGCGGAGAGGGTTCGCGTGAATCCGCCATCATGGACCAAGAGACCGAAGATCCTCTTGACATCGGCAAGAAGAAGAGAAGAACAGCGCCCACACGAAGCGACGCGAACAACAACCGCGGAGCCGAGCATATTGCTGAGCATGATTTCGCCGATCGCTCCCCAGGTGCAAGCTCGGAAGAACAACGACCGACCAGGCCACTGGATCTTGATCCTGATCGTGCTCAAGTTCCTGCTGAGAACCTTAGCTACATTCGTCATCTTGGGTTCTCGCCCCAAGATCCGGACCGGTCGCCACAAGACGACCACGGTTGGATTTACTTGAACCTTCTGATCAATATGGCACAGCTACACACTATTCATGTTACACCTGAATTCGTTCGTAAGGCAGTCACCGAAAGCAGCGACCATTTCGAAGTATCCGAGGATGGCCGCAAGGTACGCTGGAAGGGCGGTTCAAGGATCACCAGGACCAGCAGCTACGGTGGCGATTCTTCAAGGGATCGCACAGACGAAGACGATGGACAGAGTCCTCGAAAGAAAATGAAGCTTGCCAATGGACAGCAGGCTGGAAGGTTCGTTCCATCTTCACAAAGAAAGCAAGATGCCTCTGTTCGGAAGCGCCATCAAGAGCTTGGAAGGCTCATGTACACGCCCCTTTTCTCGCATCGCTCTACCTCGGAGGACAGCGGCGCCTCGTCCTCGGACGTCGAAGAGGACACAGACTCGCCTTACAACATGCATCAGGTCGGTGGCGATTCTTCGGCAATGACAAGCTCCGGTATGCGAACAACTTCCACAAAGAAGAAGAGACATGACAACGGACCCATCATTTTTTACAACAACGCTCGCTTCTGTACAGACTTGAGCGGCGACTCTAAACCCAGCGGAAACGTCGATGCCCCGAACTACAAAACGCCATCTCTTGGTCCCGTCGGCAAAACTCCTGTCTACGAAGTGCCGGATCAGATCTTCGAAAAGCGAGGGCCTCTTGAAGAGGCGACTGCGCTTCCAGAGCCCATGGACCTTGCTGACAACCCCATCCCCGACTCTTTGGAGCTTGCTTTCCCGCGGCAGTCTCCGCCCTATCGAAGTGACACCCTGCACACCGCCCGCCCCATCGACCTGGAGGTGACTGGCATGGGCGGCGTGTACCCTGCGGACAACTTCGCCATCACCGTCGACAGTCGCCACGCCCTTGTCGACCAGGCAGAGGCACCTGCCATACCTCTCCAGAACACAACGAAGAACATCCCGGAACGCTTTGCCAAGATCCTGCAAAGCGACAACCCAGAGCGCAAAGTCCGCGCCGCGGTCGCCCAGCAATACCTTAATGTGCAGCGCACCGAGCACCCGCCATCCGCCCTCCCGCCAGCTCTCTGCTTCATGCCCAATGACGAATCGATCAGCGACGACGAGAGCTCGCACGAGGACGACATGTCGATCTCGCCTGCGTCGCCCGGCGCTCTCCCGCCTTCCACCGCCCCTCAAACCATGAACACGTTCTACGCGGACGACGAGGACGACGAAGAAATGGGCGACGACGAAGACGACGACGATGACAACAACGACGACGCCGAATCCGACAGCTCGCTCGACCTCCTCGCCACCGCCCGCGAAGCCGACCCCGAAGCCGTCCTGCGCAAGGAACGTCAGTACGACGCCGAGATGGCCGAGCGCCTCGCGGAGGAAATCCCCGCAGGCAGCTCCGCCGCCACCGCAGGCGGTGGGAGCGGATTCGCCAGCCCCGCCAGCGGCGTCGATAAGAGGGAGTACCGCAAGGCGAAGGAAGACGCGAGGCTGAAGCAGCAGCACCACCACCACCCGGTTTCGGCGGAGCCGCCGGCTCTCAAGCCTGCGCGCACGAGCGACAGTATGGACGTGCAGGGTTTGGCGGGCTCGGATGAGGAGTCTACTAGCAGTGGTAGCAGTAGTGATGATGAGGATGAGGATGATGATGATGGAAGCGGATCTTAGGCTCGAAATGAGCAATGGATGAAAGAAATATGATTGTGGCTTTTCTTTTCAGATGATTTGCAAGGAATGGCGATTCCATGTTTTCGGGCAGAATTTTCTGGTTCTGTCGTATATATACCCACTACGTTTGATTTCTTGGTTTATTTGCATAGCGTGAGCGGGCGGGCATAGCGTTGCGGCCATACTTTTTGTGCCTCTTTTGTGACTGCAACGTGTGGGAGACGAGGTATTTATCTAGCTACGAAAAGCAAATGAGGCTCGATCAATTACGATAGACAAATATTACCTCTCCAGGCAACCTTTCAAATTCATCTCCATCCTCGATACGTTTTCCATGACGAGTCTGGCGACGATCGCACGCGAAATGGGGGCCATCAGACGCTTCCCGAGTCACAGCAAGGTACACGAGTTACGGTCACGGTGTGTGTGAAGCCTCGCACCGAGTCATATGCCGAGTTAGGGACCTTTGTCGCGATAACCCACCACCGCCAAAACGAAGATGTGGTTGGCAGTGGAGGTATAGCGGATGTGTGGACCTCAGGTTAACTTTTCGCTACATCCCTCAGTGCCGAAATCCGTCGCGCGTCGAGCTCGCCTGAGCCCTATGACTGGCCCTACTGTTTCGTCTGTTGGTAAGATTGGAGCATGATTCCTCGTCTCGAATCTGTCGAATCCTCCTGCAGAGTCTAGAGCCGTATGCTTGGAAGTCCAATCACTACCGCGCCAATTTTCCGCACCATTGGGCCCGACAGCTCGGACGCTTGTCTTCCCATCACCACCACTTCCAAATACCTGCGAGCAATTTCACTATTGGCTCCAGTGCGCGTGTGCGGATCACTCTGCAAGCAAGCACTTCATCTCTCCTCGCCATACCCGAGCCAACATCCGCGATCATCATCGTCAAGCCCCATTCTAATCGCGCGACCCTGACACCCACCACCACCCACTCGCACCACAGCCGCCGCGCTTGCTAGCCTTCGGGCCCTCCCGCTCCGCTCCACGCTCTAACGCCACCCCTACATCCTCCTCCAGTCGCATCGCCGGCCTCGGATTATTACCACCATCTCCATCAAACACCATCACCACCGCCTCTCGTCTGGAAACTCATCAGCCAAATCCCCCCCCCCCGCCGCCTCACATAGCAGGGCCTCTCGCCCCGGGCCACACCTCCACCACCACCATGAGCAACAGCAATTTCTCCCTCGACCCTTCGCTTTACGATGACGCCGCTGGCGACTCGAAATCCCACCATCCGCACCACCAGCATCCACCGCACCAGCCGAACATGGACGCCTACCAGCACGCGCCGATGCCCTCGCATCCTCCTCCGCCCCCTCAACAGCAGCAGCAGCAGCCTCCCGCCATGAACGTCCCCGCCGCCGTGCAGGAAGGCGCCATGCCGCCGCAAAGCGATGTCGATGAATTCTTGCGCAAGAAGCGCAAGGCCAGAGAGCACAAGGCTTGTTATCCTTGTAGGCAGAGGAAGGTGAAGTATGTCTTGCTGCGATCTTGTCTTCTTTGACTTTCTTGTTTTTCGCGTTTTTATTTCAGCCTTATCTTCGCGCCCCCGTTGTTTCTCAAATTTGACATAGTGTAGGGTGCGCATTTTCATTGATTGCTGACCAACTTTCTCTAGATGCGATCTCTCCCGGCCTTGTCAGACTTGTCGAGATAGAGATCACCCCGAGCTCTGCTCATATCATCCCCCCAATAAGCGACAGAATGCCGATCAAGCCGCGCCCCCGGTTCCCATGCCCAGGTCCGAAGATGGCTATGCGGTTTCCGGCGTTCCTCCAACAGTCCCAGGCAATGTTACCCTCAGTCAAGCCCAGTTCGACATGCTGTGCAATAAATTGCATGGGCTGGAGAACTCGATCGCCGAGCTGCGGAACGAAATCGCGCGAAATTCTAACAGGCAGAGCATTAGCGAAATTGCAGATACTGCTATGTATTCGCGAGGCGATGAGGTTCAGGCCAATGCGATTGATAACCAAGGCGGCCAGATGGCTAATGGCGATGGTAAAGCGCCGCAGCTTTTCCAAAGGCACGCTGCGATGCATGGCATCCATGCGAAGAACGACCAGGTTTGTTTTCTCTCCCTTTCTATTCAGGATTCTCCCATGGCTAAGACTCTGTCAGGGCCAAGTCGTACATTTTGGCGCTGGTTCAATACCAGCATTTCTCATCGCTATGCGAAACGGCGGTAACACGAATCTGGACGAGGCGCAGGAAGTTCTCGGCAAATCTATTCTGCCAATGTTTGGCCTGGACAATGAATCTGCGACATATCCCTTCGTCGACTTGTGGGGTCTGCCTCATGGATCGCTCGCGAGAGCTCAAGAGCTCGCCAAAGGACTGCCCACAGACTCGCAAGCGCTGTCGTTCTTCCGGTACTATCGCGACATGGCTTTCGTGATATATCCTGGTCTTGCGCAATTAGAGCTGTTCGAAGAGGAGCTAAGTCAATTCTTGGTTGTTCGCGCAGAGTCAGATCCTTCTGGAGATGGCGTCACTGAGCAGCAGATTTATGGTCAGGACTTCCATTGGCTTGGTCTACTCTTTGCTGTTCTTGCGAGTGGAGCTCAGAGCTCTCAGATGCAGCGCAAGGAGCGAGAGTTGACGTCTCAAGTTTACAGTAAGTTGAATGTCAATTGGCTTTGTAGAAGATGTGCTAACCAAGATCAGTTTGCTGCGCCATGGAGTGCTTGAGAATAGTCAACTTCCTTTCTCAAGTCCGTCTGGAAACAGTACAAACCCTGCTTATCATACAAAATGTCTTGACAAACAACATGAACGCTGCCACCGCCTGGGCAATGCATGGACTGACTATCAGATTGGCCCAAGGCCTCGGCATTCACCAACCTTGTCCTCCGAGCATTCCAACAGAACTGGTATTTCCCCGATCGAAACTTTGGTGGGGTGTTGTTTGGCAGGACAGTCTACTCTCGATCATCTACGACCGTGCCTCAGGCCCGACAACCGCGACAAAGACCACAATGCCGATGCCAATGGCTTACGGACCCATATCAGAGTACCACAAGACAATGTATCCATTGGTTCAGGTCGGACTTGAGATTGTTCGTGATCGCGAAAGGATCAACGAGTTGGGCCCTCATGAATTACATGAGAAGATTGCCACGCACAGGGAGACCATCAGCCAGCTCATGAGAGATTCGGCCGAATACCTTCGGGACTCAAGGAAATGCACATCGCCTCAGCAAACCCTCGAGCACTGGGCTTTGTATCTTCACACATCATACTCTCTCTCAGAGCTCTGCCGTCCAGCCATCAGCAATCGTTACTCAACCAGAGAGCTAGTAGCCACATACAAACCTCTCTGCGTCGAAAATCTGACCAACACCGTCGAAGCCTTCCTCGGTCTCAACAACATCACCGCCTACGCCCGACAATCCTGGGCCGCCATCCACCGCGGCCTCGGCTCCGCCCTCCTCCTCGGCATCCTCGGCGAGCACACCAAAAACGACCGCGCCCGCCACCTCCTCGCCCGCTTCATCAGCGCCATCCACGACATCACCACCAACATCGACCCGTCAGAGATCGCCGCCCCCTTACAACGCGGCATCTCCGCCCTGCGCCGTCTGAACATCCAAGAAGTCCCCGGCGGCGCCCGCTACGAGGCGCACCTTAATGACGCGGGCGTGGCTCTCGACGCCGACGGTTCGCTGAAACTCGAGCACGGCACCACCATGTACAACACCCCGAACTCGGATTTCCCGGGCTCGGGTGACGAGCACTCGCCTTACTCGGTTTTGAACACGATTCTTTGGGGTAACAGCAATGCTGCGGCGCAGCAGCAGCAAGCCCACCCTGCTGGAATGCCAGGGCACAGTCTCTGAAGGTGTTAGATGGTGAAAGGGAAAATGAATGTTCAGAAGAAGTTATGGTGTTTTAATTGCTGTTCAGCCTGGCGTTGAAGTTTAGGGACTTATTATTATGCTGCTTACTGGGATTGGGACAAATGGATGTCACTGGGACGAAAAGTGTCCGTTGCTTCGCTTTATTCGATCACTTTTTCTCAAGAGAGATATGTGGTTCTCTCGATCTGGGTGGTTTGATCTTTGGCGAAGAGACTCGATAGAGACGCAGGGTGTATGTATGTACGTTTGTGAAATATTATTATTACTAGGCAAAGTCGATTCGCGCAACTTTTGTACGTTTTACGCTTACTACCTATTCTCTCTCCTGGCTTCGTTCTTTCGGGCCTTCGCGTGGTGTTATATCTGTCGCTTGGCTATGTATCACAGTGGAACTACAAATGTATGAGCTTTTACACCATTCGAATGGATTCATAGTTTCACATCAGCGACATGGTACAAGTCAAGTCCTGAATATTCCCATGACACGGCTCGTCATTGATATCAACCAGGAAATAGATTCTTTATCTTCTCTACCATCACGCATCATCAGACCACTATAACTCATCATGCTGCACCACCGGCCGACCAGAGTCCTTATGCAAGTCCACGCCCTTCTTCAGCCTCCACTTCTCCCACAGCTCGAAGAAGTCCTTCTCCATCCCCTTCTCCATCTGATCGGGCAAGACGACGACGTACTCGACATGCAGCGCGCCGAACTCCGGCCCATCCCCTTCGTGATTCCACACCGGCATGCCCTCGCCTTCAAGCACCTCCACCGCACCGGGCTGCACGACCTCTCCGCGCTTCCTCTCCAACCTGACGACGTGCCCGTCCAAATGCGTCAGGTTCCGCGTCCACCCGCCCATCCACGCCTCGCGCAGCGAAAGCGCCTCGCGCCAGAACAAGTTCCTCTCTTTGCGGCGGAAAAACGCCCCGTCGTTGCGGAACGCCTCGTCGTCCTCCGCCACCGCGGGCTCCTTCTCCAGCACCGTCACGACCAGATTGCCCGCCTCGTAGTCCGGGCTCTCGTCCGCTTCGTTCTCGTACACCACCCTCGCGCCCTTCCTCATGCCCGGCTCGATGTGCAGATCGTACGCCTCCTCGCCCCGCACCACGCGCGCGCCGCCGCACGCCGGACACGCGTGCTTGACCGTGCTGCCCTGCCCGCCGCACGCGTCGCACTGCATCTGCACCTGCTGGAAAATGCCCGGCGCCAGCATGTGCTTCTGCACCACCATGCCGTGGCCCTTGCATTTCCCGCACGTCTCCCTCTCGCCGTCCTCGCTGCCGCTGCCGCTGCACTTCTCGCAGATGACCTGCTTCTCCACGCGGAACTCGTGCTCGGCGCCGACGTAGAAGTCCCTCAAAGGCATGTGCACCCTCACCTCCATGTCCGGCCCGTGCCTGCGTCCGCGGCCGAAATGCCCTCCGCCGCCGAAGAACTGGCTGAAAACATCGAACGGATCGCGCCCGAACCCTCCACCCCCTCCGCCGCCTCCCTGCTGGTGCTGCTTGACGCCCTCGTGCCCGTACTGGTCGTACACGCGGCGCAGGGCGTCGTCGCTGAGGACGTCGTAGGCCTCGCTGATCTCGACGAAGCGCTGGTGCGCGGTTTCGTCGTCGGGGTTCTTGTCCGGGTGGAATTGCTTGGAGAGCTTGCGGTAGGCTTTTTTCAGTTGTCGGCTGTCGGCGTCTTTGGGCACGGAGAGGAGCTTGTAGTAGTCCTCGGCCGCGAGGGCGAGGAGGGGGAGCAGGATGAGGAGGGTTAGGGCGAGGCGGGCGATCATGGTTGTTGTTTTTTGTTGGGAGGTTGGTAGGTTGGTGGTGTTGGCGGGTTCAATGGAGTTGGTCTGATTCGATGCGAGTCGCTTTCAAGCCGCTGCGCTTTTTATCGGAGCATGTGATTCGAGAATCGGTCTTGCGTGCGTGCGTGTAATCCTAGTGCTGCATCGTTAAGGTAATAGCCAACAAAAACGAAAGGCCGGCCCAGTCGAGAGTAAGGTATCGAACGTCGGGTAAACGTCAACACCTATGCCAGTTAAAAGAGAGTCGTCGAGAGACCGCGCCCTATCTCAAGCAGTTCGTAGTAAATTCGGTGGTCAAATCGAGCGACCTCGACCTGTTGTCGTTGAACACAAAGAAGGAAGGTGTCAACAAGGGAGGATCGTTGGAGATAATTCGATCAACTGTCCTCTCCGCAATCGATCATGGAGTTTCTGGCTGGCTGGCTGGCTGGCTGGCTGGCTATCTGTCTCTATCTCTCTCCCCCGAAGCTCCAGCTGGCAAGAAGTCCAGCGGGCAGCGGCAGCTCCTAGCGGGCGGAAAGGCCAGGTACCCGTTCTTAATGATGAAGCTTGTCGATCTTGCTAGAGCTTCCTTGCATGCGTGCATGCGATTGATGTGATGCAATGGGCAATTTTTGGGATCAAACTGTAGTGGTAGGTTGATTTACTCACATCATAGAGAATCAAGGGAATATGGAAGCGATAATGCCACAGAAGAAATGCTGTTCAAATCGTCGTTTGTTTTTCTCAATGTTCTACGAGAGCCTCACACAACAGCTGGCTATGCCCATCAAATCGCTTCCTCCCTACTACAATGCTAAGGCTCGCTTCGTCAAAAACAGGCAGATGTTCATCTCACGCTCTCATTTCGCACCACCTTCCACTCAATCAACCACTCACTTCCTCCTCTAAAACAGACCGAGCAGATCCTCATTCGTCTTCTTCTGCTCGCCTGCACCGCCTGCACTCGCATCAAGTTGGGCTTGAGGCGCCGGCGGCTGGCCTCCATTGAGATCCATGCCGGCGAACCCATTCATGAGATCCGCACTACCACCAGCGCCGTTCGCGGGGCCGGGCGCGTTCGTGTTGCCAAACATGCCCATCAAATCGTCCATCCCACCACTAGGCACGCTAGGCGAAGTGACACTCGGGCTGGCAACGCGCTGTGGCGTGCCAGCAAGACCTTCCAGACCCGAACCGCCGGTGGGTTCTTTCTGCAGTGAAGCGGGAGCGGCGCCGTCGAAGTCGATGTCGAGCAGGTTTTCTGTGTTGGACTGAGGCGCTGGGTTGGAGTTGACGCCTGCGACGGCGGCGGAGACGGCGGCCGCTGCGATGGGGTTCTCTCGCGCGTTTTGCTTGGCTTCTTCGATGGCGGCGGCTTGCAGGGCGGAAGAGCGGCCTTGGCCGAGGAAAGCGGCGGGGGGCTTGTGGTAGACTGATGCGAGAGTTGACAGGTGAGGGATGAGGTTGTCCAGGAGAGGCGTGGGCAGGACGGGTATTGTGCTGGTGATTTGCGGGCGGGTGGAGAGGACGACGTTCTTGGCCACTTGGGGGTCGGACGACAGCAGACGCCAGTATACGTAGGCCCTGTCGCGGATGTCGGGGTTGTCGCTTTCTGCTGTGGCTGCTTGCAGCACCTTCTGCACGAGGCCTTGCGACTCGTCTGGTTTCTTCAGGAACAGCTTGACGACTGCCGTGATGATTTGGAGCTGGGTCTGTTGGTTGTTAGTAATTTGTCAGAGCCTGAAGATACTATATCACTGACCTGTGTGAATTCCTCGCCGAAACCGTCCACAAAGCCTGCGAGAATGTCGCCGGCGTTCGAGATCTTTTCGGCGTACTCGCCCACGATCCAGGTCAAGCTGCCTCTCGCATCCGGATCGTCTAAATCATCAATGCACTGGCAGAGCGTGGGGATGATGCCTTCGTAACCGGGGTACCGTCTGAAGATATCTTTGATGACAACAATCACTTCCTGCACCACATAGCCGACCTTGGTGTTGATAAGCTCAAGCAGCACATTGACCGCCTTCTCGGCACACTCTTCGATCTTGATCGCCACTTGACCGATCGCGCGGATAGCTTTCTTTACAAAGTCCATGTCGACTTCCAGCGCGTATTCCTTCAGCTCGTTAAGCAGTTGGTCGGCGTTGTTGTGAGTTGCTATTCGGACCATGATCTCCAGCTTTGTGAGTTTGAGGTATGGCGGATCGTTGTACTTGCAGAAGAACACGCGCATCTCTTTGTCCAGAATACCGGGCTGCTTCTGCAACAAGAGGTCGATGTTCTTGAGTGCGACGTATTGCACTTCGGGTTGGGACGAAACGAGAGTGACCAGAGGAGGTGACATCCTCTTGATGTATTGTTGATGAAGTTTGGGGTCCTCGACACGCTGGACATGCATGAAGACAGCCTTGACAGCTGCTAGGACGACGGAAGGGTTGACGTGCTGGAACTGTGGGCTTACTCTCTCGCAGATGTGTTCTGCTTCCTTGGTGTCTTGTGCCTGGTAATCTGCCAGCGTCGTCAAGATAGTAACACGTCCCCACTCCGTACATTCGTTCAATGCGAGAAGCATCTTCTTCAGAATCGTGCTCGTCACTACCAGTGCATTCGTTTCGGGTGCGGATTCGTGGATTTCCGCAAGAGCAGTCACAGCGTTCGCAACGACCATCGGGTTGCTGTCACCAATCATTTCCTGAAGAGTCTCAATGAAGCCCTCCTCAACAGCAAGCACCGGGTTCAAGTCGAACAGCTTCGCGACGCAAAGTGCAGCCGTCTTGCGTACATATGGTGACTCGTCCTTGAGCGTCTTCCTCAGCGGCTCCTCCATGTAATCGACCATCTTCTCCACCCGAATGCAACCCATGGTTCGCACAGCCAAAGCTCTTACAAGAGGATTAGGATCCTCCGAGTCTTGTACAAAGGTATTCACCGCCAATATACAAAGATCCGGATGCGACTTGGCGTAATTCATCAAGTAGAGGTAGACCAGCTTCTTCTGTCCGAGATCTTGCGTAGCGATGTTCTTGAGCACGTCAGGGAAGAGCGATGAGACGTCCTTGCCCAGAGTCATGGACATAATCGTCTTTTGGATTGCCTCCTTGCGCTCCCATGCATATTGGGAGACCAGACCGGATCGGAGTTCGAATGTCTCGCCTTTTCTGGGCGCTGCGAGAGCGCTTCGCAATCTGTTGACCGCCATGTCGTTGTTGTTCTCTTATCGGATCGTTCAGCAAGGTGTTGTTGTGTGCACCGTCGCAGGTTCGTAAGGTGTATTTAAGGAATGGGGGGTTTCCCAGGGTCCTATTTCGGCGGTCGCTGCGTCAGAGGCTCGGCGTATGCGATTCGTTTATTAGTTGGTGGAAGATGTCAAAGCGCTGTACAAGAGGTGTATGTGGTGAACAGGAGATGTTGGCCCAGAGGAGTGGTAAAGTTGCCGCCTCGTGTCAACCCTCACTCACATTCCCCATTGACGGGATGGTGATGGTAAGCTTTGGCCGCTCGACGAAGCGGGCGCGCCAAGAGGCTGCATGATGGGGCGCTTCGACTTCACCTAGTGACGAAACACGCGGCTCTGCAGAAGAATACGATCTGAAACATAAAAACACCATGGTATGTATACGGATCGATGAAGTGTAGAGAACACTGCTTATGTTAAAGGCTCGCAGGCTTCGAATTTACCAAACCTGCGTCGTCTCTTCGTCGAGGCTCGATCTGATGCCGAGGAGAGTGCATACTCTCGAAACGCTGTAGGCTCGCTAAATCATAGAATACGTGGGGAACATATATACTGATCCTGCATATATGTAGTTCTACAACCTGGTTCTCTTCATGTCTTCCGTGGCCCTCTTCAGCTTAGCAGCGCAGAAGATGCATAGCCAAAAATGAGACCTCGACGCCATAAGCTCTACCCGTAGAGCATGATCGCCATCAAAGCACAGCACGCACTAGACATTGTGTGCTTGCTGGCCGGCCTTGACACAATCACATGCTCATGTGCCCGTTCTCATGTCCTGGAGAGATGACGTAGATGAGTCCTTCTGCAAACTCACCACGCTTGCCCCGTCAGTCACTGGGAATGAGTTTGGACAAACAAAATGGCTCGCCTGTCATCGAAGCGACCTTAAACGCATTGCTTCCAGCAATATTTTCTTGTACCGCCCACCCTGAGGATTACACAAGGTCGCTCAGGCTGTTCGTAACTCTTTTGCTGAGTTTTTGTTAGACTCTTTCAAACAGATTCTGCCATGGATAAATCGGAACATTCGACCGGCGCCCGCGACGAGCCATGGCCGCTTGCAGAGCCCACAGCCTCTCGCTTATTTCTTCGCAATATCAGGGCCAGCAGGGAGGACCTTCTCGATCCTCCAAACACTGCTGAGGCATTTTCACGGCTGGAGGCCGCTTTGGACGAAGATCAGCGACAGAGTCTAGCGTGTCAAAGTGATCTGAAGGAAGGCAAGGCAATTGGAAAGGATACACAATTGCTAGGCCCACCGGATACAGCAGAGCGCTTTCTGCGAATCGAGACTGCAATCGACGAGCTATTGCTAGAGCAACAAGCAAGCCTTCCCCCCAACTCACGGATACCGACCAGACACCCTCACATACGAGAACGCGGCTTCGATGCACATCAGCAGGGACATCATCGCCTTAAGAAGCGGACAACTCTACCAGCAGACCGCACAAACCCACGGCCCTCCAAAGCCTCCAGCATGGCCTCTGAAAATGCACGACCTACCACCACCGGACACGAATCAGACTCTGACGACATCCTAAATGTCAAGACCATCCAGCCTCCTAGAGACATTTACGGACCTAGCAAAGACCCCGGCCGAACAGCAGAAGGAACGCACGTGTCTGCTCGCACGGTTCCTTTGCCCCAAGACACCCAACCAGGCGCCTCTTTCAACGGCAAGGAGATGTTCGAGCAGGAAATGGACATCTTCCGAAGCGCCGATGCCATGGAAGAATTCATGAGGCAGGCTTTCTATGACGCTAGGGAGAAGTACATGTGAATTCGATTGATCTCGCGGAGGGAAGTGTTGGCTTGGAGTAGGCACGGCCGACTGGGACTGATATGCGTCTCTGGCGACATGGGAAGCACTGAATAGTAGAGCAGGTTTTTGGCAGATTCGCATAACGTGGCGTTGTGTTTGTTTGCGCTGTGTGACACTAGGAAGAAGGTCTCATGCAGGTTGGACATAAGCTACTGTATACAAGATTCGTCATAATCCGTATGAACGCATCGACATAAGACACTGAAAACGTTAAATGCAAAAGGTGAGATTTCAGAGACCGCGATAAAAGGCGCCATCATCTTCCCAGCCCTCATGCGACAGAGGGCTTTTGAACAGGACTCTCCGACCGCACCGAGCTGGTGACGTTCGAGTAAGGCGCCGTGCTGGAAGCCTCCTCTTGCGCCCTCTCCATCGCCTCAATGCGCTGCTCCTCGCTGAGATATTCGTTGTTCGGGGGCATGACGTTGGCGCTTCCGGTCACCGCGTTGACCTCGGAATCACCGCCTGGCTGGCCGGGCATGGCGTTCGCGCCCAGCTTGCCGCTCTGCATGTTGATCCTCTGGTGGCTCGGCTGCCACGATCTCAGGCCCTGCTCGGCGTCGTTGAGAGTCTGCCTCGCGGCTTCCGCGGCGTCGTAGGAGGGGCGCTCTTCGCCTGGCACGATCGGCGTGTCGTCGAGCATGTTGATGAGCTGGCGCGCTTGGGTGGCAAGCAGGATTTGCTTCTCGGCTCGCTCGATGATCGCAGCGGTGTGGACGTCGTATGCTTCTTTGAACTTCTGGCGGGTGATGTTTGTGAGCTGTGCTTCGGCGACGAGGGATTGCGCTTCGGCGCGGACGAGCTCCTGCTCGAGGGTCACAAGCTTGGTGGATTCAGGCTCTTTGTACTTGAGCTTCTGAATTTCATCTTGGATCTGAAGGTTGCTGTGTCAGCAGTCGTGGCAACCGCTGGTGCTCATACGTCGGCCGGTCTTACCTTCTGCTTGTGAGTACGGCTGGGCTGCACTGAGCTCTCCGTGTTACGGATTTGCTTCAAGACAGTCCTGCTGTCCTCCAAGCCCTGCGCAAAGAGATCTTCCTGCTCTGCGATCTCGGCCAATAGCACACCCAGCTTGTCACTGATGTCGCTCAGCGCTTCATCCTCGGTGCTCTCGCCCCAGTCGCTCAGTTGTCCAGCGATGGAGGCACCCTCCTTGGAAGCGTTCTCATAAGCACTGATAGCATGGTTCTCAGATTTGATCAGTCGGTAAAGGCGCTTGGAGAGTTCCGGTTGTTGGACACCGCGCAGCGAGGCAAGAGAGAAATGCGGCTTGCTTGATGTGGCCCCGGAGGACGTGCTGTTCTTCGAGCGAACAGAGTGAGAGCGGCCGATGTTCCTGTTCTAGTTCAGTCATCTGCCGGAGGAAACGAAAGTACACGAACGGTGCCCAAGCAGTATGTTGCTACCGATGTGCATCATTGTTTACCCACATGTTGGAAAGGGTCTGTGTGATCGGCTTTTGGGTATGACGATCTTCTGTGCAGACGTCTGCGTGCTGCAGGGTTTCAGATAGAACTGTGGTGCTTCGTAATTTGCTGACAAGGATTAGATTAATCGGTATTCCAGGACAAGAGAGTAGAGCAACAATTCTTGCTCGTCGATTTCTATCGGTGCCGGAAGGCAGGAAGCAGGCGGGCCACCGACGTCATCCAAAGTCCCCGCTAGAAAGCGCGGCATGTGATGAGATGCCCAAGGAATGCAACCACGGGAAAGGCAAAATTAGCTACACTTACAGTACATGTATTTTGCTAGCCTACTATGGTGCGGTGCATGTTCGAGCGTATGGGAGCACAACCGGCCGATTCATACCACATAGGAGCAAGCATCTGATAAATTCGAAGCAAGTGATGAACGTAGCAATGAGAACATAAAACACTTCACGACAACAAAAAGCACCTCAGCCGATATATTTATTAAAATACAAGGTTGTCTAGAGATGAAAGTCTGTATTGCAGATTGATTCTGGTCGCCTTGTAGCCTGACAGATAATTCTCTAAATCAGTAGGCGGCTGGCAAAATTCCAGAACCTTCAGGTAAATGCTTGCTTTTTGTAAACTATGCAAAATAAGGACTAGACTACTTTTTTACAAGGAAGGCGAAGAAAGGCTGTTCCCATGAACAATGAGGTGAAAGTTGCAAGCACCGCTGATGTGCAATATAGCTCTCATTCGCATCTCAAATTCCAGTCAGCATATCCGGCGTGAGCCACATGTCGCTGTAACTGTTGAGGACATCGTCGTCAGGAAGCTGCTGCCAGTCCATAGAGAACAGATCATACACATTGTCTGGCATTGACGCCCCGGCATTGTGAAAATGGTTGACCCCCGTACCGTAAATGAGATTGGGCGTTTCGGCGGCCATTTGGTCATCGTGTTCGTACTGAGGTTCTTCTGGGGAAGGTCTTGCGCGATCTTCATCGGTCTTGCTTGCGAGGAGGAAACCGAATATTTTCATAACCCAGTTTGTAGGATCGAAGATTTCGCGGACTTCGTTGAGTAATAATCGACAGTTGTCGAGAGAAGCTCGAGCGGAGTGAGAGTTGAAGCTGTTGGCTTGTCGTAGTTGGCGATAAAACACGATACCTGCCATGAAGAAGCCTGTGAACAATTCGTGAGGTAATTGCGCAATAACCTTCTTTGTGACCAGAATCGATGCTGTCGATGATAGCACTTGTGCAGATGAGTCTGCCAGTGTGGCTGCGGATATATTCATGTTCGCACCACATTCGGGACCTTGAAGCTCTTGTTCTGGCCACTTCAGATGAATAAAGAGAACATGATAATGGTATAGAAGCTTCAGAGATGTTGCAAACAAGTTTCCATGTCCTGTCGTTCCTGGATCAAAGGCGATGGCAGCAGGCACCTGGGCTAACCATTGGCTCAGCATCTGGTAGAGGTGGCTTGAGCGGTTTGGGTGGACATCCGCCATCGGACATTTGGCTATGATTTGACGGAGGATCATCGATAGCCGGGCAACCTGTATTTGATAGAGTGCGTGATTTGGAGGGTCGCCGGTTGATTGAGCGGTCTCCGCAAAGTCGCAAATGCTCAACGGGTCGACGTCGCATTGAGATAAGTCTACGCGAGCAGGCCTCCCCATCAATGCAGCGCAGTAAGAGTCCCGTACAAATAATGTCCACCAAAGACGTCTGATAAGGCCTCGGTCCTTGACAGTAGCGTAGCTCCCTGAAGTAGATCGGTGCAATCCAAGGGATGCTGCAATAGTGCACGCGAATCCGATCCAAGAACACGGGTTCCAGGGACTGTCCATATGCGGGCCCCAGAACGACAGCATGATTACTGTCTGCAGTAAAACGATCCGATCTCTTTCATACTCCAGATCGAACAAGATCTTGGCCTTATCATAAAAGCTTCTCCGTGCTTGAAGCCTAGAGTCGAATCCATATTTGTGGATGACTGAAATATCACAGAACGTAGCACCGATCAAACATATCGCGTGGTGTAGGATGTATGGGATGCTTTGGTTCTGGTGTCGTCGCAGTATCTCCTCCCTATCCACTATTGAGTACAGTGGGTAGAATCTCTCCAGGAACGCCGAAACCAGTGATTTCTCCAGGCCTGGATCGGGGGTCTGGAAGGCTTTTCGCGACGTGAGGTAGTCGATGTCCTGCGAAGAGAGGTGCTTAGGATGAGACTTTCGCGAATGTTCGTTCGGCGTCCTGCTCCTCGACACATCGATGTTGACATTGTGAAGATCTGTTCGCTGGCTGCAATGTGTTTCCTTGAGCACAAATGTCAGGGGTGAATGCTCTCCTAGAAGCATGACTCCCAGTTGAGCAGCTGCTCTGTGCTGGTCATGGTCGTTGGCCTCGACAAAGCTCTCGAACATGGAGGAGATTGATCGCTCCGGTCTGTCGCCATCGGAGATGTCTGTTCGCGGTGAGTTGTCGGTGCCAGTTTGAGAGTCTTGCGCCGTGACGAGCGAGGCATTTGAGTCCTCCTGGGCCTCTTGATCGCATGACGAGCCACGGTCCAAATGAGAATCTTTGCTTCGATGTTTGCGAGTGCGGATATATGTGCCGCGGCGAGATGTTCCCAGCACGCAACCCTCTATGCGATCCATGCGACAGCGGCTACAAGGGCCATTCTGCTGAACTGCATCACACTTGAGCTTGCGCTTGTTGCATCTGACGCATGCTTTCGATGCTCTCTGTCGTACTGCTGGTTCTGGCATGGTGTCGTGAATGGGGAACGCGAGTCGTATGCCTACCGTTTGAGCAGGGCATAAGCCCGAGGTGGTCCATTTTGCAGACCATTATACACATTCCGGTCGGAGGCGACTTACATCACACTGCCACGGCTATATGGGTAATTGTGTGTATATTGTAATGTCGGTAACTTGTACGGCTGCGGTTTGTCACCCGGACCCTTTCCGCTGTGAGAGCCGTGCGAGTGAACCGACTGCTCGCTGCACCGCTTTCGTGGCTATGCCATTGGAAGCCATTGCAAGAAGCACCGGAACCAAGATCTGGGAGCCGGATCTTCCGTTCAATAAATGATCAACAGAATGAGAGTCCATGACTAGATCATTAATATAGGGTATTGCAGCAGAAAGAAGCAGGTGTCATTGGTTCGACTTGATCGCAACTAACCTCAACCCTAACCCTATACCTCACTTGGCAAAATGCCAACCCTTTTCGGCGAATGCTCCCTGGGATGGGTAGTCGTGATTCCGGATGACTTTCAAGAATCGAGAAATCCGACATCATACACCATCGACTCCTTAGAAGGCTGACAAAAGTCTCAATATTTGCTCGTCTTGTGATCGACTGTGAAAGTGATGGGACGATCATGTCATTGCTCTCAGATGTTCCGCTGATGCTGCAAAAACAATAAACAGGATATGAGCGTACCATAGACAGGCCGTGACTGCGCATTGTCGTTATCACCGCGGTCACCCCGAGCTTCCTACACCATGCGAATGATACAGTCTCAGTGTCTCTCCCCGACACCATAACCTGCCAACCCGCCATCTGCTGCCAAGATACACAGTCGTCAAAGCCAACTCATTACGAAGTGGCTCAAGTCTCAACCTATCAAGCGGCAACCTTCAGCACAGCCCTGCCCGGCAACTTCCCTTGAATCATCATTTCAATGAACTTGTCCACATCATCCAACGTTCCCTTGGTGAGGATCGGGCGGACCAATCCCCTTGCGGTGAAATCGAGGCTATCGATCAAGTCAGCAATGTAAGCTCTCAAACGGACTCAATCGTGGTACGCATACGCTTCTTCGACTTCCTGCAAAGCACGTCAGCACGATCAAGAGTAAGACGGATATGAGACAGCAACGAACCTTCAGCGTCCCCGTCACGCTTCCGACGATATTCAGCCTCTTCAAAGCCAACATGACCGGCGGAGCGCCAGCCAGCACAGTAGCATCACCAGGCAAACCCACAGCGACCATCGTACCACCAGGACGCAAGAAGCCCGGAGCAGCGGCATAACTCTCCCTGGAAGCAGCGAAGACGATCGCGCCTTGAGCGCCGTACTTGGTGATGCGCATGACCTCAGCACCCATGTCTTTGACAGTCGTGAAGTCAAGGTACTCCTCAGCGCCCAACTCCTTGCACAGCTTCCCCTTCTCCTCCCCGCCGTCGACGGCAATCACACGCATGCCCATGGCTTTCGCGTATTGCATGCCGAGGTGTCCCAGGCCGCCACCGGCGCCGGTGACGACGAGCCATTGACCAGGACGTACGGCGCTGCGCTTGCAAGCAACGTAAGCGGTGACACCGCCGCACATGATGGGGCCCGCCTCTTCGTCGGACACGCCTTCGGGTATCCTACAGATGCATCAGAAGGCGTAACACAAAAACGGCCAACATGAGCCCACGATTTACCTAGTAGCATATCTCCCATCGGTAAGACAGTACTCCTGGAAAGTGCCTGGGGCGGTGAAACCGGAGTTCTTCTGCTTGGGGCAATGCAATTCGTCGGTGCCGTTCAGGCAAAACTCGCAGTGCTTGCACGTGCTCGCAACCCACTTGATGCCGGCTCTGTCACCCTGTTGCCACAAGTCCTGCACGTCCGGGTGGACGGCGACAACCTCGCCGGCACCCTCGTGGCCAGCGATACCGCACGAGTCGTCATGCATTTTGACGCCGAACGCAGACCATTCGTCGTGCAGCAGTGATTTGTCAGAGGCACAGAGACCGGTCCAGTTGATTTTGACGAGGATCTGGCCGAGGCCTGGTGGCATTGTCAGTGGAGGGTGTAGGAACTTTGAGATGTTTCAAGTATGACCTGGTTCTTGCGGAACAGCAACACTTTGCACGGGTGCCTTGGCTTCATGTCCTGATCCGGACTTGATCGCGGCTCTTTGCTTCGCTGGAAGGCCCATGTTTGCTTCTTGTTGGGTTTCTTGAGGTACAGGATTTTGTTGTTTCCGACTTTGAGTGTAGATGGGCTTAGTGCATGCGGGAAAGCATCTTCATTGTATGCTCTTATATACAAGTGAGGCGACGAAACTGATGAAATGACCCCGCATCTGACATTGCATTCGTGTGCAGTCGTCAAGGAAATGGCCGGCCGAGGCTGCTGGTCGCTCAGCTCGTGGAAGTTGCGAGTGGTTGTGTGTCCTGTGGCTGACAGTAGTACGAGTTGCTTTTGGGCGGGGTATCGCTTCTGATCCCAGCTGGCCTAGCGTAAGCAGTTTATACTTCAGTTTGACTGCAGCACTACATCTTGCACTGATTCAGCCGGTCTGTAAACGTGGGGGACATTCAATTTGTGAATACACTCTTGATGGTATAGCAGTCCCCATACCAGCAGTCGTATTGATCTCAAGGTGCATGTCGCCAAGTCGGGAAGGTAGATGTATCACGTGTAGTAAGGCGTCTCGTCTTGAGCGGATACTAGCATCCAATGCTGTGATGCGGTTTTGATGGAAGCTTCCTATCCCTCACTGCTGAATTAATTTGGTGGAGGGATTAAGAATGACTTCGAGAGCAACGGCGGTGCAAAAAGTGTAAGTATTCCCACAGCCGTAGAGCAATCACTCGAAGGTACAGTCAAAGCAATGAGGATTGTCAGGAGCATGGCGGTGCCAGCAGTTGCTCTGAAATGCCGAATGCTCCTCATGACGTGTCCAAAAGTTAAAGGTGCGTGGCCATCAAGGCTTCTGCTGACCCCAAAGAGGACGGCGCATGCAACATGAACGATTGAACGGCATCAGGCGCAGTTTTCTCCACGGCTGTAAGCCCACCCAGCAGCATCGCCATAGAACAGCCACCCCGGGTGCCCCCCAATCGACCATGCCATTTGCATCCCGTAGTACCTCTTCAAAGCAGACAGCCCCCATCCAATCCCTCGACCGACTTGAACGTGAATATGCTGAGAGAGTGCAGTCCACCTTTTGGCGCTTTCGCTTTCAAAATCTACCATAGTGGCTAATAGTCTGCAAGATGGCTTTGCTGGGAGTCGCCTCCAGAATGTGACGAGTTTCGGATGAAGATTCGGTAGTGGGTGTTCGAAGGAAGTCGACGAGCCTAGTGCACAGGTTAAGAGATACAAATGAAAGAAACTTTTGACGGTCATGGAGACAAAAAGGTCTGTCCGTTAACGCTCATAAGATAGGTAATTGAGGCTGTGGGAGGTTCGACATAAAGGTATTGACGTGGCAAGAAAGGCTTTGCATTCAAGCTAGACTTCCGCTAGCGCACAGTGAACTCCGAACCGCATCCCAGCTGTTGTTTGCATTCCATCCATTTGCGCGCAACCTCTAGAATCCTGTTGAAAGACAGTCAGTATACCGTACCAATATCTCCGAGCATGTCCGTTGTTCTCTTCGGGGGTGTACTCACTCAGAGGGGTGAAGAACCACCTGTTCTTGCCGCTCTGGTACCTCTCGTCGAAAGTCTTCTTGACAGTCTTCTTTGCGTCCTCCCTCTGGCTGACCTCCTTGAAAGTGTCGGAGGTGACGGTGTTCTTGAGGCCCTCAAGCTCAAGGGTGTAACGAGTGGGCATGAGGTGGTTGTAGTTGACGACCTTGATGAAGGGCTTGACCTTGGAGCGCTTGGTCTGGCGGGCCTTGGACATGCGCTTGGTGACGTGGGACGGGTAGCGCTCGATGCCGGCGACGATGGCGTGGGGGAAGGGGTGAGCCTTGGAGCCGTTGTCGACGGGCATGAGGAGGACGACCTTCTTGCCGGCGTAGCGTCCACGGGAGATGATGGCCTTTTTTTGGCGGTTAGTATGGGTTTTCGAGATTTCGGATATATCGCAAGTCAATTCGTACCACACGGCCAGTCTTGAGGACTATACAAAAATTGTCAGCATAATAATTCGTCGCGCGCATTCAGTGATACATACACTTCATCTTGTCTGGGAGTTCCGGGAGTGTCGCTGTGGGTTAGTTGTTCGCCTGCAGTCGGGTCGTCGTCGTCGTTCAGCGCGCGATGTTCCCCAATTTGCGAGGAGTGTGGCCTTGGCAGAGAAGTTCAGTTTGGGAAAATCTAGCGGCGGGAGCGACCGTTTGGAATTGAAGCCTGAGGCATCAAATGGCTTTGGAGAAACGCGGGACTTGATGGTCCAGCCCAGCGACGTCAGAGTCTCAAGAGCAGAGTGGGCATGCAGGCAACAAGATAACGTACATCTTTGCATGTATGTACCAATTATGTACCAAGACACTTATTACTACACAAGGAAAGAATTGTATACCATCACGACGCCGAGAGAGAACTAGAATCAATCACTGGAGTTGCATTGCTTTTTCTGCTTAGTTGCGGCAGATAAATTAAACCGCATGTTCAAGAGGGTGCCTAAACGACATCAACATCGGATCCGACAACACCACCACCAAACATGCCACCACAAACAGCCTCCAACTTCCTGCGCGCAAACTTCACACCAGCCTTCATATACCCTCTCAAAGGGATCTACTATTTCCTCACCCACCGGTCCCTCCACCCCCTCCTCCGCAGCCGCCTCATCCCCCTCACGGTCCTCTCAACAGCAATCCTCGCCATCCTCTTCCTAACCGCCTACATCCCGCTCGTAGCCTTCCTGGCCCTCTTCCACATCAAAGGCAGCGCGTGGGTGAACGCCACCTTCTTCCTGCTAGGCGCGGGCAACCTGCTGATCGCGCTGCTGTTCGAAGCGCTCTTCGTGGACGCCACCCAGGTCGACATCTTCGACGCCGTCGTCGTTGCAGAAGGCTACGAGGATCTTGTGAAAACCCGCCGCCCCGTCACAGAGGACTACGACGAAAGTGACCCGGTCAAACGCCTTGGCGCGCGCGAACGAGGCGCCATCTTCGCCCCCTTCTCTTTCCGCCAACTCATCGAGCTCGCCATCCTGCTGCCGCTCAACTTCGTCCCTTTCGTCGGTGTCCCGCTCTTCCTCCTCTTGACTGGCTACCGCGCAGGCCCGCTGCTCAACTGGCGGTATTTCACGCTGAAGGGTTTCAGCAAGCAGCAACGCAAAGTCTTCATCAAGTCCAAGAAGCGCAAGTATGAGTACATGTGGTTCGGCACCGTGTACATGGTCTTGCAGCTGGTGCCCGTGCTGAGCATGTTCTTCTTGCTGACTTCGGCGGCTGGCTCGGCGCTTTGGGCGGTGAGGATTGAGGAGGAGGAGAGGGCTGCGGAAGAGGCGAGGGCGGAGCGGGAGGCGATGCCCGAGGCTTATGCCGATGAGCCTGTTTAGGAAAGAATTTTTTGTTGTCACGTTTTCAGTTGTATAGGAATAGACAATCTTTGTACATACTATATCGCTCAGTATCCAGCATTTTCAGCCTCTTGATGATGATCTAAACATTGGGACATCGCAAAGCTCGTATCAAACATATCACAAGTCGAACATACCAACAAAGCAGGGAGATGAATGGAGGTGCATTTCTCATATCTAACCAGCAGAAAGGAAAACCGACCTTGAAAATAAAACATCGTAGTATCCCCCAACCCAAAGCCCAAAGAGGTGTATCCCGCACACTCCCCTAATAATGACATATAAAAATTCGTATTATATCAGATCCCAGTCCATCATATCATGTACCGATCTAAACCTCGCCCCAACCCCCAACGCCGCTCTCGCCGTACCCGCCGCCACTGGTCACCACACTACCAGTAGCGCTGTGCCCAAAATCCCAATAATGTCTCGAACTGCCGGCGTCTCTGCTGCGTCGGCTGCGCTTGGTGCTCTGCGATGCACAGCTGCTACTGCCCTTCTGCATCTGCCTGCGACGTAGCAGGGAGTCGCGGCGCTTGGCTTGTGAGGCAGCCGAGGCGCGCTCCGTGGCGCGGGAGACGAGAGGGTGTTGGCGGCGGATTTGCTCGGCGCGGCGTTGGGAGTCGGTGGAAGTTGCCCAGGAGGCGGGGAGGGGGCCGGTTGTGGGAGGAGAGTGTGGGTTAGCAGATGGTTGCTGGGTGGTGGTGGGGCCAGAAGAGGCGAAGCGGCGGCGGAGGTAGGAGAAGATCATGCTGACGTCGATGTCGCGCTCCCAGTACTCGCGCTCTTGCTGCTGGCGCGCGGCTTCGGCGGCGGACATGGGCGTGGGTTCTTCTTCGATGCCCCAGAGGGAGGTGTCTGGTTCGGAGGAGAGGGGTTGCTGAGCCATTGTCGGTTCGAAGTGGAAGTCGGAGAGGGTTTTGTCCGACGGCCGGGTGCTGAGTTTGCGGCGTTGTTGACGAAGGCTGGGTTGTTTCGGTGGCGTGTGTTGAGCTATTGGAATGCCTGCATAGTCGTTCGATTGCTGCTGCATTCGTTTATAGCTACTGAATGCACCGTCATGTTCGGACAACTGATGCACGAGCACGCCAAGCTCCTTCGCAATTCGCTCCATCAACTTGGTTTCCCACGAATGATCGTGATCATGGAAGGTGACTCTGGATTCCGCCGAAGCTGCTGCAGCGAGTGGCGAAGGCTGCTGAGGGGTGAGAGTAGGTGTTGGACCACCTGCCAGCTCCTCACCAAAGATCACCGAAAGCGTGTTCTCGTCAAGGCCGATCAGATCTTGAATGACTCTCCGTGTGATACGCTGCCACCAAGACTCGCTAGGCTCTTGCTCCTCGCTCTTGACCATCTCCGGCTCTTCATAGATGACAGAGTCTTCAGACGGTAAGGGTTGAGCAACGAAGCTCTCGGGCATAGCAGATGTCTCCGTCGCTCGCGTGATGCCACTCATCCTACTCATGCGTCTCTGCCTCCGTCTGGTCTCCCGCTCGATTTCATCGACGACCGCCTTGCTCTGCTCAAGCCTCCACTTCTCAATCCTTGCCATCTTCTCATCCGCAGGGTCTAACTCTTGCTCCTCTTCGACCTCGTCAATCCTCTTCTGCAGACTACTCCTTCTTCTGACATGCCTTCGTCGATGTGGATTGTACCGTTCAAACTGCCACAATTGCTCTTGCAGACCGGCCGATGACGTGAACGTTCCCAGCCCATCGTGCGTTGGCAGTAGTGTCCCACCAGACTGATCAAGCTGGTATGGAGAAGACGAGAACGGATCGTGTTGAAAAGCACGCAGTCCATCGTCCAAGCTATCCAATTCCGCGCCGTCATCTTCGGCCTCCGTCCCTTGACATGTCCCTTCGCCCTCCTCTTCCGCGGTGCTAGTGATAGGCTGCGAGCGAATATGCGTCTCTAACGATCCAAGATCGGACAGATGCGTCGCCGTCCGCGGCGTCTGCGACGTGTGGGAAGCAGAGTCCGCATTCTGGCCGGGTGCGAACAGGATCCACTCCTGTGATTCGTCCAGCGTCCTCTTTCGAGATGGTGAAGCGGGAGCCTGTGTTTCATTCGCCGGTCGTGATATGGAGATTTGCCGCGCCGCTGGCGGTCGTTGCTGGGGCTGTTGGAAGGCCATGCTAGTGGTCGTCGCCGCGAAGGGCGGTCTATTGGGATTAGTGCTGCTCTATGACCGTCGCCGCCAGGGCGAGAGCGGTCTTGTGCTCGGCCGTGTCACACGTGAGTCGGTTTTCTTCAGCGTTGTACCAGGGCAGTGTAGCGTGCGGTCACGGTGATCTCATGTGAGTTGCGCGGCAGGGATGTTGCAGCAAGCGGGTAGAAGAGAGAGTGGTTGATGATAGGTGATCCAGTAGGAGAGGGTGGTGCAAGTGTCGCAGGTGGGAGCAGGATGATTGTTGCCCGTTGTCCAGCGAAGGCCGACCGATGATCCTGTGGCCAAAGGAGAAGGAGCAGTTGATGAGGTGTAGCAGAGATCACGAGGGCGAGTTAAGGTGGTGATGAGTGGGGAGGATGCGGCAGAGCCAGCGAAAGCCAGTTTGTCTCTGGGGTGCAGCACACGACGAACAAGGTGTCGCCATAGATAAGGCCGATGATGGGATTGTTACATGCACGGCAATCATACATGTAATAATGATTATAATAATGGCAGGCTATATTTCAAGTTTGCCTTCTACTCCTGCATTAAAGCGATTTGATCGATATATGCGTACTCATTCTATTCCAGCCTCATAATATATCGAATGCAATAAATCACTCTCATCGCATCAACCCCATGCAGCATTCCATCGCAGCGATAAGGTACGCGCTAACGATCGCACCAGCGCAACCGGTGACGTGAGCTGGCCGCTGGCTAAACTGGAGGCAGCATTCCGGCGACACTCTGGCAACTCTGCAAAACCTTGCAGGTTTGTCCACCAGTCGACGCAAGCAAACGCGACACGATAGCTTGGAGCTGTGTGCAAATTTTCTTCTTGCTTTTTGGACCACGCTTCCAGGTGCTAGCGTGGAAAGGAAAGTTTCGATTCATAGACGTATTTACAAGATAGTCTGAAGACTTGTAACTTATCGCTTCTCCGGCCCGGGCATGTCAGCTTGGGATGCATGATGCATTACCGATTGCCACGTCTGCAGGGCTGTGGCTGGCCGTCCCAACGCTTCTAAGTACTCTTGTACTCGGTCGCTTCGAGAACGGAGTTGTTTTCATGTAGTTGATAAGCAAGCATTTCCAATTATCCTTCATCAGCTAGACGTCAAGTCAGCCATTGTGCTGGCTGATAAAGCATTTGAATGGCCACACAGAATGTCAAAGTCCACAAAGACATGTAGCCACAGATATAATCATTCTTTTATCATTCGTCTAATCGGTAAAGAACATTCCGTCTACTTCTTCAAGTACTTCTCAGCATACGCCTCCGCGCCCATCTCGTCGAGCCTCCTGTCCTTCTCCCTAACCTCCAGCTCCGAGTCGCGCATGTACTGCTCGACGCGCTGCCTGACAGCCGCATCGCTGGAGCCCAGAATCCTGGCGGCGAGAAGCGCAGCGTTGATGCTGTTGTTAACGCTGACGGTGGCGACCGGCACGCCCTTGGGCATGTTGCAGATGCTGAGCAAGCTGTCGGTGCCGTCGCCAATGGTGGGCTTGACAGGGATACCGATGACGGGCAGCGGAGTGTGTGCCGCTGCCATGCCGGGCAAGTGTGCTGCGCCGCCGGCCGCGGCGATGATGGTTTTGATGCCGTTGTCTGCTGCTGCGGTGGCGTACTCGGCCATCCAGGTAGGTGTGCGGTGGGCAGATGTGATGCGGGTGGTGTAGGGGATGGAGAACTTGTCAAGAATGGCAAGGCCGGGGCGCAGGACTGGCAGGTCGGAGTCGGAGCCCATGACCACGGCGACGACGGGCTGCTCCTTGATTTGCCTTGCGGGACTGTCTGATGCACTGGCCTTGCCTTGGTCCATGAAGTCAACGAGAGGCTGGATAGTCTTCTCTGCCTCAGCCATTGTGGGTGCGGTGATGGTGACGTGACCCATCTTCCTGCCCTTGCGAGCTGCACCCTTTCCGTAAAGATGCACGCCCTCACCACCGAAGAGCTCGAGGGCCTTCTTAGCGGCTTGGATGTGAGAGTCGGGAGATTCGCCGCCAAGGATGTTCAGCATGATGGAAGGTTCGCGCAATCTCAGGTTCTTCTGGGAAATGGGCAGGTCCAGAATAGCTCTCAGATGGGCGTCATATTGCGAGAGCGGGCAAGCCTCGATAGTGTAGTGGCCAGAGTTGTGAGGTCTAGGAGCAATCTCGTTGATGAGAAGAGTGTTGTCTTTCTGCAAGAACATCTCAACGCCAAAAACGCCTTTGCCCCAGAAGCAGTCGACTGCCTTGCGAGCCAGGGCCTGAGCCTGCTCGTTGATCGCCCGCGAGACACCACGCGCGGGGGAGTATGTGAGCTTGCAGATGCTGTTCTCGTGAACAGTCTCCACGGTAGGGAAGGAGAGCACATCGTCCTTGGTCTTGACGACCATAACGGCCAGCTCCATTTTGAAGTCGGACCACTTCTCGGCGTAAAGGTCCTTGTTGGCACCCAGAGCCTGGAGGGCAGGATCAAAGTCGGCCTCAGTCTTCACGGGGAAGTTGCCCTTGCCATCGTATGCTTCTCTGCGGGACTTGAGCATCAAAGGCAGACCAAGCGTCTCAGAAGCCTTAGCCAGCTCATCCTTGGTGGCGGAAGCAAGAGGAATGGATTGAGCAGTCTCAACATTGTACTTCTTCAGGTGCTCCTTCTGAAGGTACTTGTCCTGGATAGTGCGGACGGTCTTCCAGCTTGGCTGCACATCCGTTTTCGCAGAGATCTGTTCCAGAAATTCGGTGTTGACGTGCTCGATCTCGACAGTGACTACGTCTGACTGAGCAGCCAATTCTTGAATTGCTTTTGAGTCCTTGAAAGAACCCTCGACGTGTCCATCGTGGTTTGTGATCTGCTTTGCAGATGACCCCGCTGCGTCCAGAAAGTTGACCTGCACATTGAGGCGGTTTGCGGCTTCTGCGAGCATACGGCCCAATTGGCCACCGCCGAGGACACCAACAGTCTTTTCCATGGTGACTGATGTGCAGTCGAAGAAGTGCGGGTTGTAGGGGGAGATATGATTTATTCTGAATTGTCAAGAAGCTGTGACTCTACGCAGCCCGGTAATGCACTTATTTAGTTGGGTGTAGTCGGTTTTTGAAGTTTAAGCTTAACTTTGCGCGTGCGAAGTCAAAAATTTCCGCCCACCGCGCCAGACAGTTATGCTAAGAGATGGGCAGCAGTTCGCTCAAGAGAACTGATCTGCACTGGTTACTGGTCATATGTTCATGATCGTTCATATCAAATTACAAGATACGCATACATATTCACATACAACCGGTAGGGCAGCAGACACTGCACGGCTTGAAGACATCACTGGGAAAAATCGGAACATACAACGAAAGACTTGGAAATGCCTTTGTTTGATTTGGAACTGTTGGGGAATCTTGCAAGCATTTTCATTCGACTCCTGCATAGTCTCAATGCAACGCCATGTACCTTGCTGGGTACTAGGACTGATCGCAAAGTAGACCCATTTTTCTGACCATCTTTCAGATAAGTAGGCCAGCAGCAGAGAAGCCGCATTGCCGTACTTGATCCATTTCCGCTCGTCTGATATATGCTCAGACAGTTTACACCTTGAAACCCTTGGAGCGTCTGCGGCCACGGGCACGCTCGAACTTGCGGCCCTTGCTCTCGACGTAGGGCTTCTTGTTGGTGTGGGGACCGAAGCCGAAGTGCTTGACAGCCTCACGGGAGTTCTTGGGGCCACGGATGAGGATGACGTTGGAGCCAGTGGGGGCACGGGTGGCGAGCTGGTCGAAAGTGAGGCACTCACCACCGGCCTTGATGATGCGGGCGCGAGCAGTGGCGGTGAAACCCAGAGCGCAGACGGAGAGCTTGGGAACCTCGAGGAGACGAGAGTCGTCGGTGACCTTGGCGACGGTGGCGATGGTCTTGCCCTCGAACTCCTTGTTGGAGGTGGGCCTCTTGGCAAGAAGAGCGATCTTGGAGAGGGAAACCGGGGCGCTTGGAGGTTGTTAGTCTTCAGAAGACTACAGGCTCAATGGACGCTCATGTAAAACACATGAACTCGCCTGGATACGCACCGGTTAGTCTTGCTCTGGCGCAGACGACGGAGGACAACCTGGTTGAAGTTGGAGTCGGTGCGGCTTTCGAAATGTCAGCAAATCACTTCCATTTTGTGTACTTTTCTTCTGATGCAACATGCCGACTTAAGAAGCTATAGAGCTTGTGCAGAATAAGAAGATAGTCGTCTTGCGACTTCGGGGCCTTGCGGTGACCATTGCTATAGTCGTTGTCAGTGTCTGGTTTTATCTTGTGCGCCGGGCGCGCCTTTGATCCCAGCGCCACCCTCTGTGTATTTTCCAAGCTCGTATTGTACTCACGTCGTGTGCCTCTTGTCCACAACGTCGATACCCATTTTGGCGTTTGTCGATGGTCGATTTGTCGGGGTCGATGGTCGTGGTGCAGAGCAAAACCTTCAAAGTCGAGCGCTGCGCTGGAAATTCGCAACGAGCGAGGTGGGAACCGCCAAGCCGGGACCCGACTCGGAGGTAACTTTTAGAGTTTGCACTCTTGCCTGAGGCAGAAGCTGGCATCAACCAGAACTCCATGCTTCTAAGACTCCTCTAGAATGCGTATCACTCTGCTTTCACATGTCCTTATTTGCCTCTTGAAAACCAAGCCAGCAAATTCTGCACTTCTGTTCTCGAGAGCGCTCGGAAAGATTCATCGCATCAACCAACTCTCTTGACGGTCATTACTTCTACCGAGCTCTGCCTTGGACCAACGAATCACTGCTAAATCACGTGAAAACCATTATTGCACTGGCGTACCGCTTATGATCGATTCTTCGTAGCGATTATTGCACTGTCGGATGAACAGTGCTCATCTGGTTGCAAGGTTGCAATCTCGGCCAAGCTCTGACCGGAGAAGAAGCGCAATCATTTGATGCTGGACACCCTCGCTTTAGAATTGTTCATGAGTGCCTGCCCCGGTCAAGGTTTCCAGAGAAAGCGCGCCACCAATGATGGGCAATAATAAAAAGCACAAATCTCGTGATGAATTTGCACGCATGAATCAATAATCGTTGGACGTCGACTCGACTCTTCGATTCTACATCTGATCGCCAATTCAATGGATCACGCCAGACAATGGATCGTCTGCCCGAGTTTGTGAAACGCAAAAATCTAAAGGCATCGTGAAAGCATCGATCAATCCTAACTCGATCACAGAAACCCATTGCATGGTTGAAACACGCCCTAAGTTGAGCTTTGCTAATCACGTTTTATGAAAGTATCATCCGCATGTGCACAAATGTACGAAGTTTAGTTTACGTCGGAGCCTTCGGTCGCAGAGACGCCTCCGCTTCCTATCGGCGAAGCAAAATTACCTAACCTGGTAATTATGCAATTACAAATCCACACATAAATGATATATATGTTGTTCGAAGGGGAAACTCCATTGGCTAACACTATATACTTCAACGACACTCTGCTGGTAGACGAGACATCTAATACTGCGGTTGCAGGCAGTGCATTTCTCGACGAGACGATTATCGACACTCTCATTGATTAACAACCAATACCCAAACGAGGTTCAACAAACCATCCACCAAATCGACCAAACCTAACAACCCAACCCCAATGAACATGGCTCCCATCCGCGTCGGCATCATCGGCCTCTCAGCCACCTCCTCCTGGGCTGTAACAGCCCACCTTCCCTACCTCAAATCCTCTCCCAAATACCAAATCACGGGCGTGTGCAACTCCACCCTCACCTCCTCCACCGCCGCCATCGCCGCCCACGCCCTCTCACCAACCACGACAAAACCCTACGGCTCCGTCGCCGACCTCGCAGCCTCCCCCGACATCGACCTCGTCGTCGTCAGCACGCGCGTGGACAGACACTACGCCTCTTTGAAACCTGCCCTTGAAGCGGGCAAAGACTGCTTCGTCGAATGGCCACTGGCGTCGAATTTGCAGCAAGCCACGGAACTCCTCGAGCTCGCCGAGCGCAAGGGTGTGCGAACCTTCGTCGGTTTGCAAGGACGCTTTCACCCCGCCATTGCACGCATCAAGGATCTGCTAGACTCCAATGCCATCGGCAAAGTGCTCAGCAGCCACGTCGAACTCGCCGCCGGAATCGCCACCGCCGAAGCGCCGGAGCACCTGGAGTACCTCAACCTGGTCGAGTACGGGGGCAACGTCCTCACCATCCCCTTCGGCCACTTGCACGATAGCATGAGCACCGTGCTCGGCGAGCAGGAGAGCGTGAGCGCCACGCTTTCCGTGCAGCGGCCCGACGTGGCGATCAAATCGGCCGACGGCACCGTCTTCAGAACCATCCAGCGCACGGCGGCAGACCGCATCGCGATCTCCGGCCTTCTGGCCAACGGCGTGCCAAGCACCGCTCTCGTGCATGGGCGGGGCCCGCTGAAAGACGAGCCCGGGCTCGTGTGGCGCGTGGAAGGCGGGAAGGGGGTCATAGATGTGCGGAGCAAGCATGCGTTCGCTGTCAGCATGTCGGTCGCGGAGGTTGAGGTGCGAGTGCACGATTTGGAGACGGGGGAGGTGAGGCTTGTGGAGGTTGGGGATGACAGGCCGGGCCCGCCGGGGAATGTTGGGAGGGTTTATGAGGCTTTTGCGGATGGAGAGGGGGTTGCGGATTGGAAGTTGGCGGTGAAGAGGCATGCTTGGGTTGAGGCCGTTTATGAGAGTGACAGGAGTGGAAAAAGGGTGGTTTGCTCGTAGGAAGGGTGTTTGATATGCCCTACGAGAGCGTCGTTTCATACATGATTTGCGAGAAATCCAAAGAAGAGAACCAAATGAATCGATCATCAACATTTCCCTACTTTCCAACTCGTGGAAAACCTATCTCTCCTCAACAACACAAGAACAATTACCTATCAACCCCCTTCCTCTCTTCTTCACCCATCAAGGCGCAACCTCCGTAGCGCCCTTCATCCCACTCCTCCTAGCCTCCTCAAAACTCGCCAACTTGAAATCATACGGCAGGTCAAACTTGGCCTTCTCATTCCCCTCCAGCGGCTTGAAATCCACAACCAAACTATCCTTGACCGCAAAAACCGAATCGTCCGTAATATGCTTGTCCGTCCTGTCGAAAATCTGCGTGACGATAGGCTTATACCCCTCGGCCGAGATGATGAAATGGATATGCGCCGGTCGCATGGGGTGGCGATCGAGGAGGCCGAGCAATTTACCCGCCGGTCCGTCGTCGGGGATTGGGTAAGAGGTTGGGCGCAGGCAGTAGAAATTGTACTTGCCTTGGGAGTCAGTGTAGAAGCGGCCGCGGAGGTTCATGTCTGGTTGAGTGTCGTCTTGTTGCTCGTACAGGCCGTTGGGCGCCGTGTGCCAGACGTCGATTTCGGCGTTGGCGATGGGTTGGCCAGTCGTGAAGTCTGTGACTTGGCCGTGCATGTGTGTCGTGTCGCCGCCTTGGTCTTTGTCGACGATGGAGTCGCCGAGAGAGCGTTTGGGGGCGCCGTGTCGCCAGAAGGGGCCGAGGATCTGGGAGGCGTTTATTAGTTGTCCCGTCTGGGACTTGTGCTGGGAGAAGAGGAAGTCAAGAAACTTACAGCAGTGGCGGTAGGTTGGTCCTGCGCCTCATTGGCAAGCGTATAAGTAATCTCATCCACCAGCGTTTCCATGCCCAGGATATCCTGCAGGAGCTGGCCCTCATTGCGTTTTTCATCCGACATGCGTCCAGCTTCATTCACCTATAACTCACATCAAATCACATTAGCCCAACCCAACCTTAAACAAAACCCAAAAGAAACTTGGACAAGACATGCTCACCAAATTAACAGCAGCAATCCACTCATCAACCGTGATCTCATTCTCCCTCGCAAAATCGTGCAAATGCCTCAACAAGCTAGGCATGACCTGCGCCAGCCTGGGGTTCGCTTTGGGGCCTGTGGCAGCGATTACGGCATCGGTGAACTTGGGGTTGAACCTCGGAGCCTTCGTTGTCGAAGAGGAAGAGGCCACTCCTCCGTTGGCAGCCACGCTTGGCCCCGAAGAGTCCGGGACGAGGTTGAGCGTTTCATCGGGTTGCAGAGACATTGTGGCGGGCGGCGAGGGGCTTTTGACGTCGCTGGAACTATTGTTGTCGCTTTTGCCGGGACGGAAACGTAGATGGTTCTGGTTTGGAGGCGGGGAGATGAAGAAGTCTTTGATGGAGTATAGGACGAGGAGGAAAGTGTCCGACTGGGTGTGTTAGAGAGATAGATCAATAGGTATTTTATGACAGGACAAGACGGAAGTACAAGTCCTTCCACAAAGACGGCAGAGAGCAACAGTAAAGCGGCGATGTTACTGCTCGGAAGAAACAGAGCAAGCTGACTAAAAGCAGTGCGGAATAGAGCGAGAGAAAGGGTTCATATAGAGACACGCAGATCGTAAGAAGTGGTCACGGAAAACGCAAGACCCACCATTGGCAGAAAGGCGAGGGCATGTAGTACGCGTGGATACTTCGAGGGCCAGGGCCAGAGCCAGCTTCGGGGGCTTGGGTGCGCGGATGGTCTCTCCCAGATACTTCACTAATGACTATGCACCAGCAATAGGCCACGGAGTCAAGGGCAGACGGAGCTGTTTTGATCATGCCATGACCACGAAGGCTTCGGCTTTACGGGCAGCGTGTTCGCTGAAGTGGAGCTGAGACGAGCTCGAAGCGGGGAAGTAAAGAGGACAGAGTGTGTGACGATGGTGACTCTCTTGGTTACGAATGGGAATAATAGGCGGAAATGGGCCGCAAACGAGCGAGTAGCTAGTAAGGTAGTAATGGTGAGAAATTGCGGTAGCTCTTCACGGCATTTCGATTCCTTGGACAAGTGTTAAAAGATGAGGTCGTCAGATCCACAGCAGTAGTATGGAATCATGAGGTCGGATCGGAACTCGGAAGTCGGGTGAGGACATATCAAGCCTCATCAGGCTGCCTACATGATATACTTGTAAATATAAATAAAACGCAAGCTGCCTTTGATTCAAAACAGTGAGAATGATGACTAATACACTACATCAAAGATAATCATAATCGTTACCCAGGCATCTGATCGTCTCATCTCCATGTACTCAGTAGTCGTGAAAGGATATTTTTACATTCATCTTCGATCTCTCTCTCCGGCATAGATCGCGGCACACCTGTTTCTCTCTATCTACAACTTCTACAGCACCCAAATTCTTCCTGGCCAGCCACACTCCCTGTCGGCTTTTTGTCGTTGATAGAAATGTTAGCTGGGGGCCGCAATCGACCCTGCTGTTCTTCCTGATTCTCTGTTCTCTCCGTCTTCCGTTCAGTCACATCCCCACCAGCGCTGCGTGGCGCTTTCTTCTTTCTTCTTTCTTCTCGATTCGGCCAAAGACGTTGAGTGCCCTGGCGTGGCAGATTGTAGGTATTTTGGCAATGTCAGACTGGTGACATGCCTTTATTTGATGCTTGCTCGGTTGACTTCCAGCTACGCGTGCGGTCTGCTTTTCAGTTCCACTTCTTCCAGTGGTCCAGGCGCAGTATCCTTTCAGGATCGAATACGCTCGTACAGCAGGATGTAAGCGACCTTGTTGTCCTTGACACCCTCGCGCCTCGCCGTAGGCGTGCGCTTTCCAGCCGTGCTGGTCGGCGTGGCGGTGCCGTTGCTCTGCTGAGCGAGCTTCTTGGCCGAGCTGGTGGCGCTGCCGTTGACTTCGGACCAGGGCTTTTCTTCTTGCTCCCGGTCATCGTCGTCGAGACCTTCGTACATGTTGCGTTGCTTCTGAAGGTCTGCGTCGTTCTTGTGCTGCTCCAGTGCCTTGGCGAGAAGCTTAGGGTCTTCCTCGGCGCCACCCTCCGCGACGTCTTGAGGGCGCACGCGGCGGATGACTGTGTCGTCCATGCGGACCCATTCGCTGGAGTCTTGACGGAGGACGTCGACTGTGTAGTGGCCGCCAGCGGCAGACTTGCCGTGGTGGTAGACAACAGAGATGAGGCGGTACTTGGGGAGACCTCCCTTGACAGCCAGGCCGCCACGCTTGGAAGGTGGGAGGACATCCTTCGGGATCTCCAGTTCGAGCGGATAGCCAACCTTCTTCCAAATCTTCTGAGTTCCACCCAAAGCGTTCTCGTATTGGAAACGCTTCAGGTGCAGGATGAGCACTGGAGGCAAGGTGTCAATGAAGACCTGCTTCTTAGCAGTGACGTTTCCACGGCCACCAAAGTCACCAGTGAGAGCCTCAGTGTGGGTCAATCCCTTGAGGGCATCGACAATGTTGTTGACTTGCGGAGAGCCGATGTCGAGTTGAAGAGGCTTGTAAGGCTCGAGCGTGACAGAATCCTTCTGGCCCGGCACGCGAAGCTCTGAGCGCAGGTGACCACCAAAGATCTTGGTGATGGGAGAAGGGATGTCTTCTTGTCCGGCAGTCCTAGTGACAGCAGATTTCTGCTTGGGACCGACTTCGAGCCAGCCATCCCCGTTCTCAGTTTCTCCATTTGCTGACTCGGCCTTCGCCTTGTCGTTTGCCATGTTCTGAATGACGCCCACGCATTCGTCATGCAGACCTTCGAGTAGAAAACCAAGGAACTCCTCGGCGTCTTGCTGGTGTCCCCGCCTCATACCCTGGAAGCGCGGCAACGATCGAATGGCATCGTAGACGTACTCAGGGGTGATGGGCTCGCCATATTGCTCCAATTGTTCTTGTCTCAAGAGCTTCTTGAGCTTTTCCGCACTCTCGCCATCAGCCAGAACCTTGAACTCCCTCATAAACATGATCATAGCGTCCACGAGAGGAGTCTGACTCTTCATCGAGTGAACAGTGCGTTGGCGGACCTGATCAAGGAAATCGTAGAAAGGGGTACAGAATACAAGAACTTGAAGGATCTGCGGGATATTAGTGAGATCCGAGAAATGACCATGTCTCGTTGACTTACAGAGTTCATATAGCACATGTTTCCAGTATTTACCAGCCCTCTGGGCTCTAAGAAAGACAGGTGTTCATTTGTGACAGAGTGCTGCTTCAGTGCTTCCGCAAGAGACGCGCTCTTGGGGACGCCCTGCACGCCATTCGGGGCCGGCGTGCCGTTGAATTTGGGGGCAGATGCAGTCTTGACCTCGTTCGGGCGAACCAAGTCCGCCCATGATTTGGGCACAGCAGGCTTAGGGGGTGATTGAGGGACTTCGGCTGCCGGTGCAGTGGTCTCGGTGGTAGCGTTCTCCGCTGGCTTTTGCTCAGGCTGAGCAGCGACAGCTTCGCCAGATGGCTGCTGAGTCTGCTTCTTAGTGGTCGACGGTGCTGCCTTGGCCTTCGGCAACCCACCAATGTTGGGGACAGCAATAGCAGTTCTTGTGTCCTTGCGAGCGTGTTGCTGAGACTTGGGCGAGGATGCGTTGGGTTGAGCAGGTGTGGTCGGTGTGGATACCTGGGTGAAGTCGCTTTCAGAAGGCGCCTGGGATGTAGCAGGTGTCTCACGCGCAGATGTTGCAGCCACAGTTGAGGTTTCCGACGCAGGCTCTTCAGTCTTTTTGCTCGATGTTTGCTCGGGAGTTTGTTGTGCTTGAGTGGATGCGTGTGAAAGATGCGGCAGGGCGACCTGATCGTTCGACTTGGTAAGACTTTGACGCTTTCTCCTTGCGGTTGCGCGTCTCGGGAAGGCGGAAGCGGTAGCAGTAGGCGAGTACCATGGGAGCTGTGATGCCGAGTCAGTCCGGTGCTACTACTTACTTTTCATGGAAATCAATGCTTACCGAAGGATAGAAAGGCGTCCTGGTCTCCGGTGGCAGAAGAAGAACGTTCGTGACAGTAGTCGATTGACGGCGAGACGGAGCAGAAGCAGTATCAGAAATGGACATCGATCGAGTATCTTCCTGGACAGGCAGCTGTTGCGGGAGCTGCTCAAGGGGTGTTTGTTCGCGCTTAGGAGGGGTTGGCGCCGGCGAAGGCAGGCCAACAGTGTTGTGCGTGAAGGAAGACATGTGCTGAGAGACCGGGCGAGGCGAGTGTGATGCTACATGGGTATGCTGAAGCGGTTGCGGAGGTTGATGGGTGTGCATGGGTGCTTGTCGAGGTGTCATGGACGGCGCATTCACTGGCTGGATGTGAGGCTGCGAGGAAACGACCATGGGCGAGCGCGGCGGGTAGGTAGGCACATGCTGCGGTTGCTGCTGCGGCATTGGCGGCATGTGGCTGTATGGGTTGTACATTGGCTGCCATCGTGGGTATTGCTGAGGGTGCTGTTGCGGGTAGAAGGGCGGTGGCGGGCCAT
>MSJI02000708.1:33966-46141 GCA_001931905.2 Cladosporium sp. IMV 00045 | reverse complement strand
CAAACACACCAACCGACCGCCTCGCCCTCAAGCCGCTACACGACCTACCTCATCCGGCTGTCGACCAACATCCCGGCGTTCAAGCTGCGCCGCTCCGAAGTGCGCCGGCGCTACTCGGACTTTGAGGTCTTCCGCGACCTGCTGGAGCGCGAGAGCGCGCGCGTCTCCATCCCCACGCTGCCGGGCAAGGTCTACCTCAACCGCTTCGACGACAGCGTGATAGAGGAGAGGCGCAGGGGGCTGGAGCGCTTCCTCAAGATCGTCGTGGGACACCCGCTGTTGCAGACGGGGAGTAGGGTTTTGGGTGGTTTTGTGCAGGGTGAGATCTTGATGTTTTTCTTTTCTCTTGGTTTTTCCTGTCTATGTTGAGGGTAGGTTTTGCTGACTGCATGATACTAGACCCGAATTGGGACCGTAACGCTTGGTGACCAGATCAAGACAGCGACGAAGACTGGCTGATTTACGGTCCGTCCAGGCCGTACAGACCGAGAGGTAAAGTGCATTCTTGGTGACGTACGGTTTTCAAAAGGCGGGTTTATTGTTGTTTTCCATGATGATCTAGCGTTCAAGTTTACTATTTTCTTTTCATCCCATACCGCATTCACAGCGAGACTACGATTCCTCTTCACCTACCTACCTCCAAGATGTCCATGTCGGAAAACCGCAAGATGGAGAATGAGAGACTTTTTGTTGTTGATTTCCCTTTATAAATGGTACCATCACCTTGAGACGATCAGGGTCCAATTCAAGACGCAGTCAGAGACTAAGGTCGTAACATGAATTTCATGCATCAGAGAAAAATATCAAAGACGTAGGGAACCCGCACACCGCCACCAAGTTACTGCTCCTGGCCACGATGACCATGACCTCAACAGAACATGGGAGACTGTACTCTTCGAGCAATACGCAAAACCAAATCCGAGGCCAACCCTCCCTTTCTGTTGCGCTATCTCACAAACATATCTCAGTGGAGCCAGCTTCTCATCGACATACCGAATAGAGTTGAATTCAAGGCCATCTTTACGCCGAAAGGTTCAGACTTCGAAGGCTTACTAAGTCCTCGCAATGTCAATGGGCCACGGTATTCGAGCTTCTCTTGAGACGTTTGGTGCTTTGACGACTGTTGGATGTCTGTCAGTTTCGCCTTCTTTGCACCGTGTATGCAACTTAGTTGCAGACCACAGAAGCAAGACATTTTATGGTTGACAGAAGCACAAGTCTCGTGATGAAATTGAACGCAATCGTTGGACGTCGACTCGACTCTTCGATTCTACATCTAATCACCAAATCACTGAATCACGCCAGACAACGGGTCGTTACGCCAGAGTTTGCGAAACGCAAAGCCCGAGAGGACTCGTGAAAACGTCGATTGATCCTAACTCGACGATAGAAATCCATTCTAAAATCGAAACATGCCCTAAGTTGAGCTTTGCTAATCACGTTTTATGAAAGTATCATCGCATGTGCACAAATGTACGCGAAGTTTGGATTCTTCGGAGCCCGCGAAAGCAAAGACGACTCCGCTTCCTGACGACTGCACAAAATTACCTAATCCAGTAATTATGCAATTACAAATCCACATATGAATGATATACATATTGTTCGAAGAGGAAACTTCGTTGGCTAATCCTATATGCCGCAACAATCATCTACCGGTAGACGAGACATCTAACATTGGGGTTACAGGGCGCGCATCGCTCGACGAGATTATCGACATTCTCATTTTGTTTTACAAGCGACCATCCAACGAGGTTCAATAAACCATCGACCCGTCCAACCAAGCAAAACAATTCGAAAAGAAAGAACACAAGAAGTAAGACAGTCATGCCTCCCATCCGCGTCGGCATCGTCGGCCTCTCAGCAACATCCTCCTGGGCCGTAACAGCCCACCTGCCCTACCTCACATCCTCTCCCAAATACCAAATCACCGGCGTGTGCAACTCCACACTCGCCTCCTCCACCGCCGCCATCTCCGCCCACGCCCTCTCACCAACCACGACAAAACCCTACGGCTCCGTCGCCGACCTCGCAGCCTCCCCCGACATCGACCTCGTCGTCGTCAGCACGCGCGTAGACAGACACTACGCCTCCCTCAAACCCGCCCTGGAAGCGGGCAAGGACTGCTTCGTCGAATGGCCGCTCGCGTCAAACTTGCAGCAAGCCACGGAACTCCTCGAGCTCGCCGAGCGCAAAGGCGTGCGCACCATCGTTGGTTTCCAGGGACGCTTCCACCCCGCCATTGCACGAATCAAGGAATTGCTAGCCTCCAACGCCATCGGCAAAGTGCTCAGCAGCCATGTCGAGCTCGCCACTGGGATCGCAACCGCCGAAGCGCCGGAGCACTTGGAGTACCTCAACCTCGTCGAGTACGGGGGCAACGTCCTGACCATCCCTTTCGGCCACTTGCACGATAGCATCAGCACTGTGCTCGGCGAGCAGGAGAGCGTGAGCGCCACGCTTTCCGTGCAGCGGCCTGACGTGGCGATCAAATCTGCCGAGGGCAAGGTCGTCAGAACCATCCAGCGCACAGCGGCAGACCGCATCGCGACCTCCGGCCTACTGGCCAACGGCGTGCCGAGCACCGCTCTCGTGCTCGGGCGGGGTCCGCTGAACGAAGAGCCCGGTCTCGTGTGGCGCGTGGAAGGCGAGAAAGGGGTTCTGGACGTGCGGAGTAAGCATGCGTTTTCTGTCAGCATGTCGGTCGCGGAGGTGGAGGTGCGAGTGCACGATTTGGAGACGGGGGAGGTGAGGTTTGTGGAGGTTGGGGATGACAGGCCGGGCCCGCCGGGGAATGTTGGGAGGGGTTACGAGGCTTTTGCGGATGGAGAGGGGGTTGCGGATTGGAAGTTGGCGGTGAAGAGGCATGCTTGGGTTGAGGCGGTTTATGAGAGTGATAGGATTGGGAGAAGGGTGGTTTGCTCGTAGGAAGGGTGTTTGATATGGCCTACGAGAGCGTCTTGTCATACATGATTTGCTTGCAATCTAAAGAAGAGCGCCAAATGATGAATCGATTTTGAACATTCCCTCCTTTCCAACTCACAGAAAACCAAACCCTTCTCAACAAGGACTCACAAGAACAACTTCCCACCAACCCCTTTCCTACCCTCCTCAAGCTCAAGGCGCAACCTCCGTAGCGCCCTTCATCCCACTCTTCCTCGCCTCCTCAAAACTTGCCAGTTTGAAATCATATGGCAGATCAAACTGTGCCTTTGGATCCCCCTCCAACGGCTCAAAATCCACAACCAAACTATCCTTGACCGCAAAAACCGAATCGTCCGTGATATGCTTATCCCTCCTGTCGAAAATCTGCGTGACGATAGGCTTATACCCCTCGGCCGAGATGATGAAGTGAATATGCGCCGGTCGCATAGGGTGGCGGTCGAGGAGGCCGAGCAATTTACCCGCCGGTCCGTCGTCGGGGATTGGGTAGGAGGTTGGGCGTAGGCAGTAGAAGTTGTACTTGCCTTGGGAGTCTGTGTAGAAGCGGCCGCGGAGGTTCATGTCTGGTTGAGAGGCGTCTTGCTGCTCGTACAGGCCGTTGGGCGCCGTGTGCCAGACGTCGATTTCGGCGTTGGCGATGGGTTGGCCGGTCGTGAAGTCGGTGACTTGGCCGTGCATGTGCGTCTTGTCGCCGCCTTGGTCTTTGTCGACGATGGAGTCGCCGAGAGAGCGTTTGGGGGCGCCGTGTCGCCAAAAGGGGCCGAGGATCTAAGGACGCTGTCAGTGTTGCCTTCTGGGGGCTTGTGTTGAGAGAAGAGGAAGTCAAGATACTCACAGCAGTGGCGGTAGGTTGGTCCTGCGCCTCATTGGCAAGGGTATAAGTAATCTCATCCACGAGCGTTTCCATACCCAGGATATCCTGCAGGAGCTGGCCCTCATTACGTTTCTCATCCGACATGCGTCCGGCCTCATTGACCTATCACTCACAACAAATCACATCAGCACGATCCAACTTTCAACAAGACCAAAAAAGAAAGCCAACAAGAAATCTCACCATATTAACAGCAGCAATCCACTCATCGACCGTAATCTCATTCTCCCTCGCGAAATCGTGCAGATGCTTCAGCAAGCTCGGCATGACCTGCGCCAGCCTGGGATTCGCTTTGGGGCCTGTGGCGGCGATTACGGCGTCGGTGAACTTGGGGTTGAACCTCGAAGCCTTCGTTGTCGAAGAGGAGGCCCCTCCTCCGTTGGCAGCCACGCTTGGCCCCGAGGAGTCCGGGACGAGGTTGAGCGTTTCGTCGGGTTGCAGGGACATTGTGGCGGGTGGCGAAGGGCTTTTGACGTCGCTGGAACTATTGTTGTCGCTCTTGCCGGGACGGAAACGTAGATGGTTCTGGTGTGGAGGCGGGGAAATGAAGAAGTCCTTGATGGAGTATAGGACGAGGAGGAGAGTGTCCGACTGGGTGTGTTAGAGTAGTAATCAACAGGTATGTTATGACAACACAAGACAAAGAACGAGTCCTTTCACGAAAGGATATATAGAAGCAGGAAGAGGTGATGTTACTGCTCGGAAGAAATAGAGCAAGCTGACTAAGTCCAGCGCGGAATAGAGCGAGAGAAAGGGTTCACATAGAGACACGCAGATCGTAAGAAGTGGTCACGGAAAACGCAAGACCCACCATTGGCAGAAAGGCGAGGGCATGTGGTACGCGTGGATACTTCGAGGGCCAGGGCCAGAGCCAGCTTCGGGGGCTTGGGTGCGCGGATGGTCTCTCCCAGATACTTCACTAATGACTATGCACCAGCAATAGGCCACGGAGTCAAGGGCAGAGGGAGCTGTTCCGATCATGCCGTGGCTCAGGTAGGAAGGCTTCGGCTTTACACGGACGGCGTGGGACTTTCTGAAGTGGAGCTGAGATGAGCTCGAAGCGGGGAAGTAAAGAGGACAGAGAGGTGTGACGAACGTGACTAAAACTGGTATAGTCGAGGTGTTATGGGAATAGACGGAAATAGCCCGCAGATGCAGTGTAGTTATAGCGGATGAGTTGCGGTAAGTCTTCACGGCATTTCGATTTCTTGGACATTTGTCGTTGAAGATGAGGTCGTCAGATCCACTGCAGTAGTATGGAATGATGAAGTCAGATCGGAACTCGGAAGTCGGATGAGGACATATCAAGCCTCATCAGAGCCTGCCTACATAATACATTGTAAATATATAACGCAAGCTGTTTTCAATTGATGAAAAGAGGAATGATCAAAAATGTCGACTAATACACTACTATGACAAAGAATAGTCGTTATCATCATCTGATCGTCTCATCTCCATGTACTCAGTAGTCGTGAAAGGATATTTTTACATTCTTCTTCGATCTCTCTCTCCGGCATAGATCGTGGCACACCTGTTTCTCTCTATCTACAACTTCTACAGCACCCAAATTCGTCCTAACCAGCCACACTCCCTGTCGGCTTTTTGTCGTTGATAGAAATGTTAGCTGGGGGCCGCAATCGACCCTGCTTTTCTTCCTGATTCTCTGTTCTCTCCGTCGTCTTTCATTTAGTCACATCCCCACCAGCGCTGGGTGGCGCCTTCTTCTCTCTTCTTGCTTCTTGCTTCTTCTCGGTTCAGCCAAAGACGTTGCGTGCCCTGGCGTGGCAAATCGTAGTTATTTTGGCAATGTCAAATTGGTGACATGCCTTTTGCTTACTGCTTGCTCGGTCGACTTCCAGCTACGCGTGCGGTCTGCTTTTCAGTTCCACTTCATTTGGTGGTCTAGGCGCAGGATCCTTTCAGGATCGGATACGCTCGTACAGCAGGATGTAAGCGACCTTGTTATCCTTGACACCCTCGCGCCTCGTCGTAGGCGTGCGCTTTCCGGCCGTGCTGGTCGGCGTGGCGGTGCCGTTGCTCTGCTGGGCGAGCTTCTTGGCCGAGCTGGTTGCGCTGCCGTTGACTTCGGACCAGGGCTTTTCTTCTTGCTCCCGGTCGTCGTCGTCGAGACCTTCGTACATGTTACGTTGCTTCTGAAGGTCTGCGTCGTTTTTGTGCTGCTCCAGTGCCTTGGCGAGAAGCTTGGGGTCTTCCTCGGCGCCACCCTCTGCAACGTCTTGCGGGCGTACGCGACGGATGACCGTGTCGTCCATGCGGACCCATTCGCTGGAGTCTTGACGGAGGACGTCGACTGTGTAGTGGCCACCAGCGGCGGACTTGCCGTGGTGGTAGACAACAGAGATGAGGCGGTATTTGGGAAGGCCGCCCTTGACAGCCAGGCCGCCACGCTTGGAAGGCGGGAGGACGTCCTTCGGGATCTCCAATTCGAGGGGATAGCCGACCTTCTTCCAGATCTTCTGAGTTCCACCCAAAGCGTTCTCGTATTGGAAGCGCTTCAGGTGCAGGATGAGTACTGGAGGCAAGGTGTCAATGAAGACCTGCTTTTTGGCAGTGACATTTCCACGACCGCCAAAGTCGCCAGTGAGAGCCTCAGTGTGAGTCAATCCCTTGAGGGCATCGACGATGTTGTTGACCTGAGGAGAGCCGATGTCGAGCTGAAGAGGCTTGTAAGGCTCGAGCGTGACAGAATCCTTCTGGCCCGGCACGCGAAGCTCGGAGCGCAGGTGACCACCAAAGATCTTGGTGATGGGAGAAGGGATGTCTTCCTGTCCGGCAGTCCTAGTGACAGCAGATTTCTGCTTGGGACCGACTTCGAGCCAGCCGTCTCCGTTCTCAGTTTCTCCATTTGCTGACTCGGCCTTCGCCTTGTCGTTTGCCATGTTCTGAATAACGCCCACGCATTCGTCATGCAGACCTTCGAGCAAGAAACCAAGGAACTCCTCGGCATCCTGCTGGTGTCCCCGCCTCATACCCTGGAAGCGCGGCAGCGATCGAATGGCATCGTAGACGTATTCAGGGGTGATGGGCTCGCCATATTGCTCCAATTGTTCTTGTCTCAAGAGCTTCTTGAGCTTCTCCGCACTCTCACCATCGGCCAAAACCTTGAACTCTCTCATGAACATGATCATGGCGTCCACGAGAGGAGTCTGACTCTTCATCGAGTGAACAGTACGTTGGCGGACCTGATCGAGGAAATCGTAGAAAGGAGTACAGAATACAAGAACTTGAAGGATCTGCGGAATGTTAGTGAGATCCGAGGAATGTGCATGGCTCGTGGACCTACAGAGTTCATATAGCACATGTTTCCAGTATTTACCAGCCCTCTGGGCTCTAAGAAAGAAAGGTGTTCATTTGTGACAGAGTGCTGCTTCAGTGCTTCCGCAAGAGACGCGCTCTTCGGGACGCCCTGCACGCCATTCGGGGCCGGCGTGCCGTTGACTTTGGGGGCAGACGCGGTCTTGACCTCGTTCGGGCGAACCAAGTCCGCCCATGACTTGGGAACAGCAGGCTTAGGGGGTGATTGAGGTGCTTCGGCTGCCGGTGCAGTGTTCTCTGTGGTAGCGCTCTCCGCTGGCTTTTGCTCAGGCTGAGAAGTGACAGCTTCACCAGATGGCTGATGAGTCTGCTTCTCAGTGGTCGACGGTGCTGCCTTGGCCTTTGGCAGACCACCAATGTTGGGAATAGCAATGGCCGTTCTTGTGTCTTTGCGAGCGTGTTGCTGAGACTTGGGCGAGGATGCGTTGGGTTGAGCAGGTGTGATAGGTGTGGAGACCTGGGTGAAGTCGCTTTCTGAAGGCGCCTGGGATGTAGCAGGTGTCTCACGCGCAGATGTTGCAGCCACAGTTGAGGTTTCCGACGGAGGCTCTTCAGTCTTTTTGCTCGATGTTTGCTCGGGAGTTTGCTGTGCTTGGGTGGATGCGTGAGAAAGATGCGGCAGGGCAACCTGGTCGTTCGACTTGGTGAGGTTTTGACGCTTTCTCCTTGCGGTTGCGCGTCTCGGGAAGGCAGAAGCGGTAGCAGTAGGCGAGTACCATGGGAGCTGTGATGCTTGGTCAGTCGTGTGCTACTACTTACTTTTCATGGAAATCAATGCTTACCGAAGGATAGAAAGGCGTCCTGGTCTCCGGTGGCAGAAGAAGGACGTTCGTGACAGTAGTCGATTGACGGCGAGACGGAGCAGAAGCAGTATCAGAAATGGACATAGATCGAGTATCTTCCTGGACCGGCAGCTGTTGCGGGAGCTGCTCGAGAGGTGTTTGTTCGCGCTTAGGAGGGGTTGGCGCCGGCGAAGGCAGGCCAACAGTGTTGTGCGTGAAGGAAGACATGTGCTGAGAGACCGGGCGAGGCGAGTGTGATGCTACATGGGTATGCTGGAGAGGTTGCGGAGGCTGATGGGTGTGCATGGGTGCTTGTCGAGGTGTCATGGACGGCGCATTCACTGGCTGAATGTGAGGCTGCGAGGAAACGACCATGGGCGAGCGCGGCGGGTAGGTAGGCACATGCTGCGGTTGCTGCTGCGGCATTGGCGGCATGTGGCTGTACGGGTTGTACATTGGCTGCCATCGCGGGTATTGCTGAGGGTGCTGTTGCGGGTAGAAGGGCGGTGGCGGGCCATGGTGGAAGGCGTAAGGGTTTGCGTGGATGGGCGACTGCGGCGGCGGGCCATACATGTGGCTGTGGTACTGTTGCTGGCGGCGCGACTGCTCGTGGTAGGGAATGGCCGAGGGCATGGAGTGACTGCCCGGGCCCAGATGGTGATTCATAGCGAGACGATGCGGCGAGTCGCAGGAGCTATGGCGAGCTCCTGCCTGGCAACACTGGTGATTAGACCAGGGCGGCCGGGGGAGAAGGGGAGGTGTTGTTGAGCAGGACCAGCTCGGTAGGCAACATTGATAGAGCGCGCGGCGATGATGGAGGATGTCGTCGGCCGTACAACAAGATAATGCGGAGAGCGGCAGTCAGGCTGGTGAAGCGCTTGCTTGCTTGGGGCGGTGCGAAAAGACAGCGCGCGTTGGTCAGCAACGACGCTGGGTGGTTGTTTCGAGGGAGGAGGTGAAGTTTGAGATGGCGCAGCAGCGTCGAGTACTGGCGAGTCGTCTTTTACAGCGACCGCGAGTAGGAGGACGAGTGGCAGGCTTTGGGTGGTGGGTATAGGGTCGCGTGCACGGCGTGTAGATGCGATTTTTGGGATTGGAGAGTCGATTGAGCTCGCACGGGCCCGGCAACGTCAGAGAAGGTGATCGAATGGAAACGCCGTGTGGGACTTCACTACATGTATCTGTGAATTGATGGACCTCTCAACATTGCAATTCAATCTCATTTGTGCTCTTAATGCTTTTGCACAACATCTATCGTAATCAAAAAATCTTCGCATTGCTACAACTCGCTTATCCACCTTGGCAGGCTGCAAAGTGCAACCCATCTAGCTCATGAAGTAGAAACCAAACCAAACCAAGAAAAAAACATTGCCCAGACACAATTTGATGCAGCTGATTCCGCCTAACATTGTCTCTTCGTGATTCTTGCAATCACGTTTCCATCATTTTGCGCTCTTCTTCTTTGGATACCCAACCTCCACGTCTCTAAAATCCTTCAATGCGCGCTTTCTTGTCGACTTTCTTGGAGCAACCGCAATAGTATCGCTATCCTCCGAGGCTTGAAGGACAGCAATGGCAGACGAAGACTCCTGCTGTGACACTGACGCATAGGGCGAGTCGTGTGGAGCCTTCGTCGTAAGATCTGGGTATGAGATCTTGTAATTGTTGTTGTTATTGTCGTCGTCGTCGTTCAGCTCGCCCTTTTCGACCAAGCCCAGTGCTACCGTAAGACGTCTTCCTCCCCTGCTCGCGCGCCGAGCACGCTGCAGTCTGTTTGATGGTTTGGTAGAAGTGGCAGCACTTGCGGTAGCAGCTTTGGGAGTTGAAGTCGCTGAATTGCGAAGTGGCAGTGCACTGCTCAGAGGATCAGGAGAGCTCAGGTGAGCAGCTAACGATGTGGAAGCGCCCTGAGCCTGATCGTGGAAAGTCTCGTCAGGACTCTTGAAACGCACGCTCTTCCTCCTGTTCTTTGGCGCAGACTCGACGCGCGGTTGGTGCTGTTGCAGTTGCTCTTGCTGCACGTTGGACTCCTTGAAACTGGCAGAGATGCGTGCAGTCATTGGAAACTCGGGCGCAATCAGCAGTGAGTGTCTCAGTGGCTGATGGTCTTGTTGCTGCTGCTCCCTCTGCGGCGACATGCGGCCATCTTTGGGCCACGCTGGAACGAGTGCGTCCATTAGATCAGACAGTGCGGACGACGGAGGACGTGCCGACTGCTGCTGCCCATTGTCGACCTCGTAGTCAGTCACCAACTGCTCGCCTGGCAGGAACGACAACAGATCAGAACGTCTGCGGTTGCTGTCTGCATCATGGCCTCCCGCTGTCGTGCGCTCCAGCATTGCCCTAAGAATCATGTCAGTGTGTTGCACCAAAAGTGTGCTAGGGTGGTTGATCATTACTTAAGGTCATCATATTTCTTATTCAGCGCTCTGAAAGTGTGTTAGCTTACTGCGCATAAAGCAAGAATGGTTGAGGGATCCCATACCCGACCTTTGCATTCGACTTTTCCAGATCCGTCTGTGTTTTTGCTAGATCCATCTGTGTCTTTGTCAAATTTACCTGCATCTTCTGCAGCTGAGCCCAGAGTTGCTGGGTTTCTGCGCTGCTTTCCTCGAGGCTCGCCAGGCGCTCTTCGATGTTTGCATCTTGAGTTGTTATGGAGTTGCCACCACGGCCACGTGCCGTTGATGCTCTGCGTCCTGCCATTTGTGATTAGCCCTGAATGGGTACAAAATGACGGTGTGGAGGCTGGAGGCAAGGCATTGATTTCGAAAGCGAAAGACACGCAGCTGTTCCAACCCTGGAAGAGCGTCATCTGGTTTGTTGATGTTTTGATGCTTGTGTTTTGGAGTGGTAAATGCCAAGAGCGTTGCCCGTCGTGAATCAAGGGAAGGCGCGACGGAGGGGCAAAGCTGCGAGTGAACCGGTGAGCTTAATTTGTAGTGATGAGCAAGACGGTAGGTAGTAATCAGACTGAAATGAAGGCTAGGTGAGGTGATATTTGGCTTGTGATCATGCTATGCCCTGGCCTTCTCAGTTGAAGGTCAGATGCTTTCCTGCTTGTGATCATGCTATGCTTTGGTCTACTCAACTCAGGGACTGTTGCACTTCCTGACAGAGCTTCTTCAAATCATTCTCAGTTCTCGTAATATATTACACGCTTCTCCTGCACGCTCTAACCCACGCTCCAATCGCTTTCTCCGATATCTTCCTGTTTATACAATGGTATCCTGCCTTGGCCTTTTGCTTTACTTTTCTGTTCCGTGAAATTCTTACTCCTCCCGAACCTGCTTCATCCTCTGCTGCCACTGCTTCTTCATAATAACAGGAGGACCGTGGTTGGCCTGGGCTTGAGCAAAGGCTTGGGTAAGGATGGGTGAGCTCTCGGTTCGGATAGTTGTGCCGATGGACATGAAGAAGCTGTGAAAGATGTCAGCGCGTGTGTTTACTAAATCAATATTCGTCCACACAACTCACCCGAAAGTGGCAGCAGAGCCCAGCATGTACTGGCCCAGCGTCCTCATCATGCCGTTAGGGCCGGGACCGAAGCGAATGATGTTTGTTGCGCCAAAGATGAAGCCGATGATCAAACCGACGGCTGGGAAGAAGTCAGTCAAAAGCCACATTATGCGCACTTTTCTCAGCACTTACAGCCACCCATCATGCCGCCCATCTTCACTGTGAAGGTGTTAGCTTTTTGCCATTCTGCATGCTGCGGTCGGAGGATGCGCACTCTTGTCCAAGGTGGACTGGCCACCGGCACCACCTGCACTAGCTGCGACGGGAGGCATGTTTGCAGACAATATATGATATGTCAAGCGTGAGTGAACTCGATTCTCGCCAGTCAAAAGCGCGTTCTGCTGCCAGACAGTCTGAGTGAAGTCGACGGCCGAGGCTTGCTTGAGCGCCCGCCAAGGTGTGGAGAAGCAGTCTTGAGTTCACGCGACGGGCAAAGGGCAGGACGAGAGGGCGGCCAGCAGCAAAGTAGGCCCAAGGTGGGATAGGGAGAGAGAAAGGAAATAATCATCTACACGGCCGGGCAAAGCCTGGCATTCTGTCTGATCCACTACCAGTATTGCTTGCTTTTCCCATCCTCCATCATCACCATCAATTCAATCATGCAGAGTGGCCGTCCAGCACTGGTGGTCTAGCCGCCCGAGCGATTCTTTGTGCAGCAGCTTTGTCACCAAGTCACCTTTGGTCTATCTGCAGCGAGCCTCCTGCCTGCCTCTGCCCGTGCGTGGGT
>MSJI02000708.1:15745-33946 GCA_001931905.2 Cladosporium sp. IMV 00045 | reverse complement strand
TGCTGGCGGCGCGACTGCTCGTGGTAGGGAATGGCCGAGGGCATGGAGTGACTGCCCGGGCCCAGATGGTGATTCATAGCGAGACGATGCGGCGAGTCGCAGGAGCTATGGCGAGCTCCTGCCTGGCAACACTGGCGTTTAGACCAGGGCGGCCGGGGGAGAAGGGGAGGTGTTGTTGAGCAGGCCCAGCTCGGTAGGCAACATTGATAGAGCGCGCGGCGATGATGGAGGATGTCGTCGGCCGTGCAACAAGATAATGCGGAGAGCGGCAGTCAGGCTGGTGAAGCGCTTGCTTGCTTGGGGTGGTGCGAAAAGACAGCGCGCGTTGGTCAGCAACGACGCTGGGTGGTTGTTTCGAAGGTGGAAGTGGGAGTCCAAGATGGCGCAGCAGCGTCGAGTACTGGCGAGTCGTCTTTTACAGCGACCGCGAGTAGGAGGACGAGTGGCAGGCTTTGGGTGGTGGGTATAGGGTCGCGTGCACGGCGTGTAGATGCGATTTTTGGGATTGGAGAGTCGATTGAGCTCGCACGGGCCCGGCAACGTCAGAGAAGGTGATCGAATGGAAACGCTGCGTGAGACTTCACTACATGTACACATATGATGTGTCTGTGAATGAACCGACCTGCCAACATTGCAATTCAATTTCATTTGTTCTTCCGATGCTGTGCACATTTTCTCGTCGTCATCAAACAACGTTTTCGTTGCTGCAATGTGCTAATTCACTTTGGCAAGCTTCAAAGTGCTACTCGAAGTAAAAACAAAGAAAAACATCGCCGAAACACAATCTGATGAACCTGATCCCACTTCACAATCGTTGCTCCCAACATCGCAACCAAGTCCTCATCACTTCGCGCTCTTCTGCTTCTTTGGCCATCCATGTACCTCAACATCTCCAAAATCCTTGGTCACACGCTTCCGAGTTGACTTCCTCGGAGCAACTGCAATAGTATCGCTATCCTCTGCGGCATGGAGTATAGCAATGGCAGCAGACGAAGACTCCTTTTCTGATACCGAAACATAGGGCGAGTCGCGTGGAGCCTTCGTCGTCAGCTCTGGGTATGAGATCTTGTTGTTGTCGTCGTCGTTCAGCTCGCCCTTTTCGACCAAGCCCAGTGCCGCTGTGAGACTTCTTCCACCTCTGCTAGCACGCTGAGCTCGCTGCAATCTATTTGATTGCTGAGTGGCTGTAGCAGCACTTGGGCCAGCAGCTTTGGGAGTTGATGTCGCTGAATGGCGAAGTGGAAGTGCAGTGCTCAGAGGGTCAGGAGAGCTCAGGTGAGCAGCTAATGATGTAGAGGCGCCCTGAGCCTGGTCATGGAAGGTTTCGTCAGGGCTCTTGAATCGGACACTCTTCCTCCTGTTCACTGGTGCAAAGTCGACACGCGGCTGTTGCTGTTGCTGTTGCTCTTGCTGCACGCCAGAATCCTCGATGCTAGTGGAAACACGCGCGCTTTTTGGAAGGTCGGGCGCAAGTAGTAGCGAGTCATCCGGCGGCTGTTGATCTTCTTGCTGGTGCTTCTGCTTCTGCGGTGACATACGGCCATCTTTGGGCCAAGATGGGACAAGCGCGTCCATCATATCAGACAGTGCAGACGGCGCAGGCTCGGCCGATTTCTGCCCATTGTCGATCTCGGAGTCATTGACTAGCTGCTCGCCGGGAAGAAATGACAACAGATCAGAGCGTCTGCGATTGTTGTTTGTCTCATTGCCTCCCGCTATTGCGCGCTCCACGAGTGCCCTGTAAACCTTGTCAGTGTGTCGCTCATGGGTTGTGATAGGAAGATTTGATCATTACCTGAGCTCGTCGTGCTTCTTGTTGAGTGCCCTGAAAGTGTGTTAGCTCACTGCGCATGAGGCAAGAATGGTTAGGGGTCCCCATACTCGACTTCTGCCTTTGACTTTGCCAAATCCTCCTGTGTCATACACAGCTCATGCCATATGTCGTTTGATCCAATCCCGAGTTCACGCTGCACCCTTCTGATCTCCTCTCCTCTCTCCTCGAGGCGCGTCAAGCGCTCCTCGATGGTTGTATCTTGAGTGGGGATGGAGTTGCCACCCCGGCCGCGCGCCATTGATGCTCTGCGCCCTGCCATTTGTAAAGAATCTGGAACTGGTATAGAATGATGGTGTGGGTGCTGGAATGAGGCGAAAGACGAGTAGCCTTGAGAACGCCGGACGTGCGTCAGCTGATGTTTTGATTATTGATTGACCAGGAAATGCCAAGAGCGTTGCCTGTCGTGAATATGAGGAAGGCGCGTTGGAGGGGCAAAGCTGCGAGTGAACCGGTGAGCTTACTGTGCAGTGCTGAGCAAGACAGGTAGATAGTGACGAGAATGATCAAAATTGAAATCAAGGCTAGGTGAGGTGATAGTATGGCTTGTGATCATGCTATGCTCTGACCCGCTCAGTTGAAGGTCAGGTTCTTCCCTGCTTGTGATCATGCTATGATTTGGTCTACTCAACTCAGGGACTGCTGCACTTCCTGACAGAGCTTCTTCAAATCATTCTCAGTTCTCGTAATATATTACACGCTTCTCCTACACCCTCTAACCCACGCTCCAATCGCTTTCTCCGATATCTTCCTGTTTATACAATGGTATCCTGCCTTGGCCTTTTGCTTTGCTTTTCTGTTGTGTGAACTTCTTACTCCTCCCGGACCTGCTTCATCCTCTGCTGCCACTGCTTCTTCATGATGACAGGAGGGCCGTGGTTAGCCTGAGCCCGAGCAAAGGCTTGGGTAAGGATAGGTGAGCTCTCGGTTCGGATGGTTGTGCCGATGGACATGAAAAAGCTGTGAAAGGTGTCAGCGCATGTAATTACTAAGGAAGAATTCCCCCACACAACTCACCCAAAAGTGGCAGCAGAGCCCAGCATGTACTGGCCCAGCGTCCTCATCATGCCGTTAGGGCCGGGACCGAAGCGAATGATGTTTGTTGCGCCAAAGATGAAGCCGATGATCAGACCGACGGCTGGAAAGAAGTCAGTCAAAAGCTACAATATGCGCACTCTCGCCAGTACTTACAGCCACCCATCATGCCGCCCATCTTCACTGTGAAGGCATTAGCTTTTTGTCATTCTGCCTGCTGCAGTCGGAGGATGCGCACTCTTGTCCAAGGTGGACTGGCCACCGGCACCACCTGCACTAGCTGCGACGGGAGGCATGTTTGCAGAGATTATATGATGTGTCAAGCGTGAGTGAACTCGATTCTCGCCAGTCAAAAGCGCGTTCTGCTGCCAGACAGTCTGAGTGAAGTCGACGGCCGAGGCTTGCTTGAGCGCCCGCCAAGGTGTGGAGAAGCAGTCTTGAGTTCACGCGACGGGCAAAGAGCAAAGGCAGGACGAGAGGGCGGCCAGCAGCAAAATAGGCCCAAGGTGGGATAGGGAGAGAGAAAGGAAATAACCATCTACACGACCGGGCAAAGCCTCGTATTCTGTCTTATCCACTACCAGTATTGCCTACTATTCCTATCCTCCATCATCACCATCAATTCAATCATGCAGTGTGGCCGGCCGGCACTGGTGGTCTAGCCGCCCGAGCGATTCTTTGTGCAGCAGCTTTGTCACCAAGTCACCTTGGTCTATCTGCAGCGAGCCTCCTGCCTGCCTCTGCCCGTGCGTGGGTGCGGCTTCTAAGCAAAGCAAGCAAGCATCTCGCTCTCCTTTCAGCCCTGAAGACGCTCTGCCCGGGTCCGACTTCACTGCTGCTGTTCTGCCACCTTTTTGCTCGTCCCGTCGATTCATTCCCCCGTCAGTCCGCCGTCATCACCGCTTCCTCCTCCTTGTAATACCTTCCATCGCTGCCACACCACCGAACCCTCCATCGACCCTTAGCCCGCCCACAGACCGCCCGTTCACCTCCGCCTCACGCCGCATCTCGAGACACGTGATCCGTGCCCACACGGCGTGAGCCCTCGCGCATTACCACGCGATTGGCACATGCAGCCAGCTACTCGACCTTTTGTGGGCGTGGCATCATAACCGAATCCTGTTTTGAAACTCTTGCGAGCCAGGTGCATTGCGGAGCGAGTGTATCGCGCGCCGAGACAAATAAAAAAAACAAGCAAGCCTCGACTCCTAACGCACCCATCACCACGACCTCACTCCTGCCACGGGCATCTTCCAATGACGGCTGTCGCTCCGCCCTTGACATTTCAGCAGAACGGGAAAATAGGATGGAACGGCAGCGCGGCTGAAGAGAACGGTTACGCCGGCATGAACAACGACGAGGGCACTAAGATGTTCGCTTCTGGCCCGCGCAAAACAGCCCAGAGACAGAATTCATCATCCTCCCTCGCCTCCAACAATTCATCGACATCCACCATATCCGCGTCTTCCACGCAAACAAACGGCAACAACGTCACGTCCGGAGAGTCTGGCAGCTGGGCGGTGCGGAAAAAGCCATCAAGGGGACTCTGGCCACCTGGTAAAGCTGAGCCCGCGACTGGTATCACAACTGCGAGACCGCAACCCGTCAGCTCCGCGACGTCTGGCGCTTCCGCCTCGTCCGCCATCTCTGCACTGCACGCTCCGATACTGCCTTCGCAGCAAATGGCCAACGGAAACGGCCAAGCCAATGGCGGTCTAAGAAATCAGCAGCAAGGAGACCCGCCCGCCATATTGCACTTGCTCCCCATCAACGGCACCTTTGATCGGAAGACCATCACTGTACCCTATTACCCGGATGTCCTCCGAATCGGCCGGCAAACCAACCAGAAGACCGTACCGACCGCTTTGAACGGATATTTTGACTCGAAAGTTCTATCACGCCAGCATGCCGAGGTGTACGCCGATCGCCAAGGACGCATTTTCATCAAGGATGTCAAGAGTAGCAATGGCACGTTTGTCAACGGCATGCGGTTGAGTCAGGAGAACAAGGAGTCCGAGCCGCGGGAGTTGCGGGAACAAGACGTTCTAGAATTGGGTATCGACATTGTGAGCGAGGACCAGAAGACCGTCGTGCATCACAAAGTTGCCGCCAAGGTGGAACATGCTGGCGCGTACGTGCAAAGCAATGACGCTCTTAATTTTGGCGAGCTGGACCCCAGCGCTGGCGGAGGTATGATGCAGAATGGACACAACATGAAGAGGAATGGCAGTCAGGGCAGTCTGAATGGAAGAGCACCAGTCAACATGCAAGGACCTGCTGCGATGAATGGGCAAGCCATGGGCCAGCCTGCACATGTGAGGAACTGGCTGAATCCCATCACCACTGAGCATATTGTGCGAAAGTTGAACGTGAGTTGCTGAAGATGGAATCATGTTCGCCAAATGCTAACTTCTACCAGGCTGAGATGAAGCTCGCCATGCAGCAATCTCAGGACCTCGCGCGGGCACGCAAGTGCATCGAGGCTATGCTTGGAGGCGAAGCGAAACCTGCGGAGCGAGAAGTCAAGAAGCTTTCGGAAAAGGCTCGTCCCTCGCCGATTAAACAAAAATCGGAGATCAAAGCTCAATTTTCTGATCCTCCCGCACCACCACCGCAGGCGCCTCTGCCTGCGAAGCCAGATGTGGCAAAGGCACTCGCGGATCCCATCATTCAGCCTCTTCTTAGACGTGCTGAGTCTACCCGACCATCGTCAGCGAACAGCTCTCCTACCAGGATGGATCATTCTGGAGACATCTTGAGATTATGTGAAGAACTCAAGCTGGCGAAGGGCGAGCTCAGTAGTCAGGCTGAGCGTATGAAAGGTCTTGAAACCCAACTCGCACATGAGCGAACTGCAAGAGAAACCGCAGAGTCACGTGCACAGAAACTTGAAAGCAGTGACAAGGCAGAAGATGCTCCTGAGTCCACTGCCGCCGAGGAGGATCAGCCTTCACCAACGACGACTTCAACCACCAGCGATGCTACTGAAGCAGTGCCTGATCTTCAAACCCAACTTGAGCGTCTCCAAACAACCATGGACGAGATGAAGCATCAAATGGAAGCCTACAAATTGCGCGCCGAAACTGCCGAAAGCGAGCGCGATGAAGCGCGAACATCGCTGGAAGAGATGATTCAACAAAAGCGTGCTGAAAACGCTGCAGCCGAAGCTCGTGCAAGATCCCGATCACGCCGCGGTTCGTCGAAAACGCGATCACCACCACGTAACAGCAAAACCGAAAGCCTCAATGGACACGCATTAGCACCTGCGCAGAGCGCACTTAAACTTCTAGAGAAAGCCGACCTACAAGAAGGTCAGGTCATCACATCAGAGCAGGCCCGCATTCTACAGCAGTTCCTCAACCAAGAAGTGCTGGGTGCAGCCAATACCGCCGTAGAAGGCAAGGGAGGGACTGCCACTCTAAGCGCACCTCACGACAATGCGCTGACATACCACGGCCGACCACTTACAGGCGCGGCATTGGTGGTCGTGTTGGGTGTCTGTCTGATGGGCTGGATGAACAGTTGGCCCAGAATGGAGCGATGAGCAAGGCCTCTCGCTACTTGAAACCCCCGGCCATCGCCGCTCATACAGAAGCCAAAAAGCATACAAGGCGCAGGCGACGCTTCACTTCACGCATATCCAGACCCGCCATCCCTTCCCGCCGCTCGCATTTCCGCATCTTGTTCTCTTTTTGGATACCCACACGCCCAAACCCCTACGAATATTTGACGGATGTGTCACGCCAGAAAAAGAAAAGAACACAACTTTTATTGCAAACCAAGCAAACCGAGCAGCAAGCGCAAAAGCTCATGTCACTTCGAGAAAACATCTCTTTTGTCCCTTTTTGTCAACAACAACAACAATCACCAACCAGCTTCTTTCTCCTTGCCTTCTTCGATTCTAACCCCTTCTTCTTTGTGATTTTGTACATAAAGGGAAGAAAGCGCCCGAAATTTTCTCTCTCTTTTCAGAGGTCTGGGATCAGGATCGGGGCATATGGTGTTTTGTTTCGTTTTTAATTTTATTCTCTTGAGTGGGAATGGGATGGGATGTGGAAAGGCGGGTGGGATTTTTCTCTTATTGTTCGGTAGGGATTCCCTATGGGTCTTCTTTTCTGTTTCTCTGGTGAGAGGCTTGACTTGGAGTGCGAGAGGAAGAGACTAGCAGGTCCGAATGGAAAATGAGATGTTTTGAGATTCACAAGTGAGAGAAGCTTTCCAATGTTTTGGTGTGTATTCGCTAGTTGTGTGTCCCTCGAAATCGACAGTATCATTGGACACATGGCCATGAATGCGGCCGTATGACTGCAAAGATATCCATCAAGCCATGCCCCTAGACCATTACCAAGGCATGATATCTCGCCAAAAACATAATCACATGACGAGGCAGCAAGCCCCCAAAACCAACTACTCCATTCCTTGGACCACGACCTGGCCCGTGGCCGTATGTGGTGACGTGGTGTTTCTGCGGGGCGATGATGGTCGGAAGTGGAGCATTGATTGGGGTCTAGCGCGTGGAGACCAATGCTCTGTGCCATCGGATTGACGATCGATGAACGAACGGGCACGCGGAGTTGGTCTTTCTGTCTCTCTCTTGCAAGCTGTGCTCTCTTCTGCATCTCTTCCTCGCTTCTTCATCCGTTCACGAGGTACCAAGAAAGTACCTCTACCCCTACTTCTCTCTACCTTCACCTGTTAGGCGCCTCGGTCTTCGCCCGACGCTGCAAACGCACACACGCACGCAAGACTGATTATCCGCCTCTCATAGCTCTCTACTCTCCGCTCAAGCTCTCTCTCTTGCATTCCGCGCTACGCCTCACAACGGGACCTGCCCATTTTCGACGGTGCTTTGCACGCGACTCCGTGGAACTTCTTGGACCACGCTTCACCTGACCCGAGGTTGACTTGCCTGCTTGCTTGCCTCGCTGCATACAAGCTTATCCCACCTTTCGAGCTCTGTGATTCGCTACCGACCTACCACTCCTACCACGCCTCGCTCCTCAAAACATCTATACTGTCGCCTAGACTTCTGACTGCAACAACACCACTCTCTCTCTGCACATACACGTCGTTTGCTCTTCTTCACAGCAACATCACTACCGTCGTCATGTTTACCCGTCGCCTCGCTCAGAGGGCATCCACCCTCGCTCCCACCAACACCGCCTCCGCCGCCGCCGTCCGTCCCTTCTCCTCCACTCAATGGGCACTGCGTGAACGTGAAAAGAGTCCCGCGCTCGCCGACGTCACCCCGGACAAGGCCCACGTCTTCGACCAGCGCACGCAGGAATTCCGCAAAGAGCAGGCCGAGCGGGTGCGTCGAGAGCGCGAGCAACACGAGAGTCAGTCCGCGTCTGCTGCTAGAGCGTCTGCCGAGGCTAAGCACTCCTCCTCCCCAAACACTGCTTCTTCTTCGTCGTCTTCCTCGCTTTCCGGGGGCACGAACTCACAGGCAGCAGAGACACAGTCCACTTCCACCGCCGCCGCGTCCGAAAATGACCCCAAGCAGAAGAAGGTCGGCACCGGCCCCTTCTCCAAGTTGATCTATGGCACCGAGGAGGGCAGGAAGATGGACCAGGACATCGAGCGCAGCTTCTCCCAGGTCCTGGCCCGCGGCAAGTATGTGCACAGCATCGTCTTCCACGAAGTCAAGCCCGGTAAGGTGGACGAGTACGTCGAGCTCGTTGGCAATTGGTACCCGCGTATGGCCAACATGCCTGAGAACAAGGTAAGTCTTCTTGTCTATGGCCAAGAAATCCATGGTAGAACTGCATCTGACACAGCAACCACAGGTCCACCTCGTCGGCTCCTGGCGCACAGAAGTCGGCGACTGCGACACCTTCGTGCACATCTGGGAGTACCAGCGCTACGCCGGCTACCACCAATCCCTCAACGCCATCCAGAACCACCCGGAGTTCGCCGAGTTCGACCGCAAGCTCAAGAAGCTCATCCGCACCAAGCGCAACAGCCTGATGCAGGAGTTCAGCTTCTGGCCCACCACCTCGCCCCGCAAGCTCGGCGGCGTCTTCGAGCTGAGGACCTACACCCTCCACCCCGGCAACCTGCTCGAGTGGGAGCACCACTGGCGTAAGGGCCTCGAGGCCAGGAAGGAGGTCATGGAGGGTGTTGGAGCTTGTGAGTTTTTCTTCCTACACTACTACTCAATGTGAAATTCGCTGTGCTAACTTTCAATCGCAGGGTTCGTCCAAATCGGCGCCCTGAACGAAGTCCACCACCTCTGGCAGTTCCCCGATCTGGAGGAGCGCAGGGCCAGGCGTGAGCAGAGCTGGGGCGTTTCTGGGTATGTTCTCTCTCTATTCCTTCCTTTCTCTCCCAGTTCAATTGCGAGCAAGTCACTAACAATTCCCCTCCAATAGCTGGGCCGAAACCGTCCACCGCACCGTCCCTCTCATCCAAGAAATGAAATCCCGCATCATGGTCCCCATGCCCTGGAGTCCTGTCGGTTGAGCGTCGCTCGAGTTCGGCGCCGCTGGAAGATCAGGAGCAGACCCGGGACAGAGCACTCCTCCCTCTTGAAAGAGGTTCGTTTGTACATGGAACTGGAATGAGATGATAAGGGACGCAGCACTGTGTTGCGATTTTTGACATGGTCTCGAACGGCAAGATCAGTATGGGTCGTCTAGTGTGTTGCTGAAATGAGACCACCTTGGGCAGGTGTGGAAATGGGATGGACAAGGAAGGGTCAGGAAAGGGCGTTTGTTCACATTAGCAGCATTATCGTCGTCATTGTCAAAGTGAGGAGGGAATGTTAGATTGCATAGCTCATAGGATGACAATGGATATGGACAATTACCACTTTCCACAATCGCACTACGTCTCCCTGTTCTCTTTCGTCAACCAAGTTAATGAAGCACTCACATGCACCGAAACTGTGAAGGTGGTATTTGATGCCAGTGAGAGCACCAGTTGACCACAAACACGTGCAGAGACGACTGACCATTTGACGTCATGCAGAATTCCAGTTTGGCCAACTCCACGCTTTTTCAAAACACCGAACGCCGCGGCTTTGACAACGCGTTTTTTCTCCCTCGTCTCGCGAAAAGTATCTCTCTTTCACGCGTCTCTTGTTGAGTCTATTCACTCACTCGTCGAGTCAGAAAGGGAAGCAGGAGGACTTCTTGCTCTTTTTGGGGGTGGTCTTGGCTGTCTGTTTATTAGTGCCTCAAGCAAACGCGAGAGTAAAACAGAAAGAAACACGTTTCTTTTGGGGAAACTTTTCAAAACGCGCTGCCGATAAGGAACAACGACAAGCTTTTCTTACTGGGATTTCTTCTGGACTTCTATAACAGCAGAACAAGACTCTTCTGAACGAGAAGTCGCGAGCAAAAAGACAAAAGAAAAGAAAAGAAAACCAGAGGCCTGAAAACATCAGCGGAAATGGTCTACATCCGCCAATCCCAGCTTCCGAAGCTGAAGGAGTACAAATACTCTTGTACGTTTCATGCCTCTATCTAGGACTCCTTCGAATCTCATTGTCCATCTGTGAGAAAGGAACTTTTGACCGGAAGTCTCTTACTGACTTCATGTAGCCGTCGACCACAGCCTCCTCTCCCGCTACGTCCTCAAGCCGTACTGGTGGAGTCAGGTCATCAATCTCTTTCCCATGTGGATGGCGCCGAATGCTGTAAGTTTCTTTTGCCTTCCCCTCACGGGAAAAGGAAGACAAAGGCTAGGTGGCTGACAAGACGAACGTATGCAGATCACCCTGTCCGGCTTCGCTTTCGTGGTAGCCAATGTTGCTACCATGCTTTACTACTCGCCCAATATGGATCAGGATTGTCCGACTTGGGTCTATTGGACTTGGGCTGTGGGTCTGTTTTTGTATCAGACTTTTGATGCGGTTGATGGGTCGCAGGCGTGAGTTTTTTGCCCTCCTTCTCTTTACGCTGATTAGGTGTTGTGAGTGAAGACTGACTTTTCGCAGACGACGAACCAAGCAGTCTGGCCCCCTTGGTGAACTCTTCGACCATGGTGTTGATGCCTTGAACACTAGCTTGGAAGTCTTGCTTTTCTCTGCGGCTATGAATTTCGGTCAGGGCTGGAAGACTGTGCTTGTGTTGTTTGCTTGTAAGTTTTCCCCTACGACTATGAATTTCCGAGCATTGCTAACCATGTGCTAGCACTCCTCACTTTCTACGTCCAGACCTGGGATGAGTACCACACTCACACCCTGACCCTCGGCCTGGTCTCCGGTCCCGTCGAGGGCATCCTCACCCTCTGCATCGTCTACGGCATCACAGCCGTCAAAGGCGGCGGCTCCTACTGGCAACAACCCATGCTCCCCGCCCTCGGCCTCCCCTACATCGACGCCCTCCCCAAAGCAGCCTACACCATGGACTTTGGCGACTTCTACATGCTGTACGGCGGCCTGGTGCTCGTCTTCAACACCGTCGAGAGCATCCGCAACGTCCTCAATGCGCGACGCGAACGCGGCGAGCCCGCCAACGAAGCCCTCCTCGGCCTCGCGCCCTTCTTCGGCGCCTGGGCCCTCATCGTCGTCTACCTAGGCCTGCACCCTGAGATTCTGCACCAGCACCTCGTCCCCTTCGTCTTCCTCGTCGGTCTCATGAACGCCTACTCCGTCGGCCAAATGATCACCGCCCACTTGACAAAATCTCCCTTCCCGTACCAGAACATCCTCGCCTTGCCGCTGCTCTTCGGCATCCTCGACACTCTGGGTCCTTTCTTGGAAGATCACGTCGGTCTCGGCTGGCCTAGTGTGCTGGGCTATGGCGTCTACCAGGTCGCTTTCATGTTCTCCTGCTTGGGCCTGGCGGTCGGTGTTTATGGAAGTTTCGTCGTGGATGTTATTGTCAGCATTTGCGATTATCTGGACATCTGGTGCTTGACTATCAAGCACCCTTATACTGCGGAGACCGAGAAGAAGTCGAAGTAATGGCGAGATGACGGTTGTTATGTCGATGTGTACTGTACGATTGTTATGAGCTGGGGGCGGGTTTTTCTTTTTTCTGCTCGGTGGATTACTGAGTTACTTGATTAGAAAGCAGAGATATAGACGGAAAGATTTGGACGCGAGAGATTAGAGAGCATGATTTATTCAACTTCAAATCAATCACCTACTGAGACATCTAGACTACACTCAAACCTCACACTCACCAACTACTTCGCCAACCAAGTCAACGCCGCAACAACATACCCATCCATTCCCACCTGCAGCGTCGGCATCACAACCGGCGCGAACAACCCACTATGATTCACCGGCAAATCCTCATGCAACCTCCCCTCCTCCTCCGCCCTATCCCACTTCCCCTGATCCGTGCCACCGTACACGAAAAAGCTATAAGGCTTCCCAACCGCACTCGCCAGCACGCTAAAATCCTCACTCCCCGCCAGCTGCGCCACGTCAGTCACGTACCCGTGCCTGTCGAGCGGGAAGTGCGCGCTGAAAGACCCTTCGAGCTTCTCGGTGAGTTTCGCGTCGTTGATCGTGAGCGGGAAGGAGCGGGTTGTTTGGTAGGTTGGGGGCGAGACGGCGTTGCCGGCGAGAGCTTCGGCGTCGACGATTCGTTTGATGCTCGCGAGGGTGCGTTTGCGGGTTGAGGGTGAGGTGGTGCGTACGTCGAGAGCGAGGCGGGCGTCGTCGTTGACTACGTTTTCGGCGTCGCCGGCTTGGATGGATGCGCAGGTTACGACGGCTGTGTCGTAGCTGGGTTTGGGTGTTAGTTTGTCTGTCGTTTCTGTACGAGTAATTCATGTGGAACTCACGGGTCGACTTCGCGACTGACGATGGTCTGTTAGCATTTGGTTAGCGGATTGGTCACTCCACGATACGATAAAGACTATTTTCAATCATACTGCAAGATCGTCAACATCACTCTCAAAATCGTCCCAATTGCCACCACGCGATACATACCCTGCAACCTCATCACCGTACTAGCAGCCATTACAACCGGATCAACCAGCCTATGCGGCATAGAAGCATGCCCACCCCTTCCATGCAGCGTAATCCGCATACTATCAGCAGCACTCATAATCAACCCTTTCCTCGTGCCAATAACCCCCGCCCGATGCGGCATGACATGTGCTCCCAGCACGATATCCGGCACAGGCACAGCGTGGCGTTTCGGATCATACAAACCATCATCGACCATGGCCTGGGCTCCCGTGCCCCTCTCCTCCGCCGGCTGGAACGCCAACACCAGCGTGCCGGACCAACTCTCGCGAGCGCTCACGAGCGCTTCGGCAGCTCCCAGCATGCACGAGATGTGCATGTCGTGCCCGCACGCGTGCATCACGGGCTTCTCCACGCCGTCCGCGTCGACCATGCGCTTGGTGCTGGCGTAGGGGAGGCCGGTGCGCTCTTGCACGGGGAGGGCGTCGAAGTCCGCGCGCAGGAGGACGGTGGGGCCGCTGCCATTGGTGAGGATGGCGGCGAGGCCGTGCCCGCCAATGTTGGTTCTGATGTCGAAGTCGGGCGAGATGGAGCGTAGCTCGGAAGCGATGCGGGCGGCGGTTTCTTTTTCTTGGTTGGAGAGCTCGGGGTTGGCGTGGAAGTGTTTGTAGAGAGTGGTGTATTTGTCTAGGTCTGGGCGGTGTTTGTTGGCGAGGTCTGAGATGGTGGCCATGATTGAATTGATGGTGCACTGTTTGAGGATATGGATGGTTGACGATTTGAGACGGATGGGAGTCTTGTTCTTTAAGTAAAATTCAACTGCGATGAAACACGTAACTCTTGGACAATGGTGGCTCGAACGAGATAGGAATTAATGACTCTACCTACCGAGCAGATAATAAAACAGAGTACAACTGCACAATCGGCGCCATGCGTGATGTCAACTCCACTCTGGCGGCGAGCCTCCGCCATAGCCGCGGCGAATGGATTCGGTTGGAGAAGTTGAAGCTTCGCGGGCAAGTCTCCGCACTTTGATCCAGCCGTCGGGTAACATCGCGGTAAACTGACGAGAAGAAGAGATGGCGAAAGACGACACGACTCAAATACACTCACACTTCCGGATCCCAAGATCTTCTCGAGTCAAGCAAATCTCGCTGTCCGAAGAATTCGCCTACGATTGTCACGATCATGTCAAGCGTAGCAAGCGTGTTTTCTGGGTCCAGCTGCTGAGTTACGGTCGAACCTGCAGTATCAGTCTTGCTAGTGTTCGCTTCTCCTTGCCCTTCACGTTGAGGCGAAGTGCCCTTGTCGTTCCCCTCCGACGCGGCCTCTGCGCGCGAGAGGTCCTCCAGCTGTGCAGCCATAGCGGCGTTGTTGAATGAAATTTGAATGACGAGAGCCCGCTTACCCAGGTCTCGTAGCACGAAGACCTCGTCGTTGTTCATTGTGCCGACGTCGTCGAGTCTCGCCAGCAAGGCCCAGAGCCAGGTGCTGGTGTTCTTTGCCAGTGTCTCACCTCGCTTGAAGTAGTTCGTTTGTATCAGCTCCAGCATGGCAAGGGTGTCTTCCTGGTCCAGGGCTTGGAGTTGAGTTGGCGATGGTGAACTATTCTGTACCAGCTCCACGCATTTTGTGTATTCTTCTATGCCGCCGTTCGGTTGTGGTAGAGGTTTGTTGCTGTCGACCTGAGTTTCTGGCCTGGGTGACAATTGCGGCTCTCTGAAACGCGAGCGCATTGCTTCGAACCGAAGCTTGAGCATTTCCGTATGTGCTTCTTTGGCAGTCACGGCCTCTTTTTTTGGTGGTTCAGGGCGAAGGACCGGCCGGGCGATATAGCAGTCTTCCACAATGTATCCGCGGCTGTCGCCCAGTTTGTAGATGTCTTCGTCGCTGTTCCCGTCCGCAGCACGCAGCACTGTAGGCATGCCCTGTCTTTCAGATCGCACAGCCCTCAAGTATGCCATAGCCTCATCTTCCTCGCTAACGTATTCCGAATCATCGTCATCTCCTTCCCACTGATATGACAGCGACCCTAGCGCAGGCTTCTGGTTTGTGGCCTCGTTTTTGCCAGGGTGCGCGTTTGATTTCTTTCGCGAGTCGTTAGACTTGTCTGATTTGCGTGGAGGATCTGAGCGTGTTTTTGAGGATTCGTCTTCAGCATCTTGCTCATCTGGTGCTGCGCTTGAATGCGCGCTTGAGGCTGGCGCGGATGCTGTCGCTGCGGCTGGGTAGTTGATGGGTAGAGGCTGATCCAGTGTGGTCGAGTCTTCTTCAACTTCATCGTCGTCTCCGTAGCTGAGATGTACGCGCTTGTGTGGGTTGTAGTTGGCGTCCGGTCCAGCCTTTGGCCTGTCGCGTTCTCTTCTGCGTTTGGCCATGGTTGTGTGTTTTCTTGTGCTTGTCGAAGATGGGTGTAGGAAAGTTGTGGAGATCAGGAGAGAGAGCCAGAAATTGAGAAGAAATACAGAATCGAATAATTAGATCACCTATTGTCTCTCTCTATTGTTGAAAGTCCGAACAATAGGCACCCTGATGGAACTGGTGAAACGCGGAGGGCTGTGAGCGAGCTGCCAAAGCCTGACGATCGCCAAACTTTTTGACCGCATTATAACGAAGATGTCACCCATCTTCAACATTGATTCCCAAATCATTAATATTGGGGGTATATATTTGGGTAATCTGTTCTGGCATCATCACGTGATTAAGACGTCTCTCAGCTGAGTGGCGCAGCGGAAGCGCGGTAAGCATACACCATCCAACTTGATATCTCCCAAGATATCGAGAACATGGAAACATGCGAATGATTACTAATCCGAAAAAAAGCCGGGCTCATAGGAAATAACACTCCGAAGCAACCCGGAGGGCAATGGATCGAAACCATTCTCAGCTATCTTTTTTTGTTTTTGTTGTCGAATGTTGAGATGGCCAGGAGTGAGCTTTTTGCTTCACGAGCGACGACGCCAGGCTTCGGTCTTGCACTCGCCAAATTCGAACTTCCACAGAATGCCGGGACGTCTTTCTGACAACGACAAAGTTCTGGCATTCTCACAGCAAGAGACTCGCGAAACAAGAAATCCTATTCTCAACATCGCAAGGGGCTGCTGCTTTCGAAGCAAGACTTCTGAATGATGGCAATAGATTCATCACTTCCCTGTACCGTCCTAGGATGCGGTCTTTCTCACGACAGTGCCACAGGATCTAGACGACATCAGCATCTCGTGACTACTTTCGCAGACTTTACGAGCTTTTGCGAGGTTCTGGCAGAGACTTGTTAACCTCCCGCAATATCCACTGCGGCTTGAACATCATGTATGCTGACTAGTATCTACCTTAGCAAGGTTGCACTGGACACATTGGTGATAGCTCGCGAGGTGAGAATGTATCCACTTTTTGTTCTACAACTACTGCAAGTGTTGATGATCTAGATGCTTCAACTGGCAAAAGCCGTTGCGGACCAAAGACTTCGAAGATCTGCGCGACTCGGCTTGACATTTCTCTCAGGACTTAACAGTAACACCATCCATCGCTTCAATGAAGCCTTCCTGTCAAAGGCGTCCAGAAGCTTCACACAGAGATGCATTGTTGCGTGATGGCGATCCTGTCAAGCTCACCAAGCTCTTGGTTCCTTACAGCCTCTGCTATGAAGGGAAAAATTACATCTGCCAATGTCTTGACTTTGTTGCTTGGAGATAGCCAAGATGTTGCTTGTCCAGATTGACCGTCATGCCATCACAGCCAGGATCTTGCAGCACCAAAGGAGGCACCAGACCACCGCCATACGGTTGTTGTTCTTGGCACAAGGGCCGAGACACCGACTGATCCAATGGAGTATCTGCATCTACGGCGTCGCATTCGAAGTCTATTTCCCCGCGTCCTCTTGAACCCCAGTTCTCGAGCCTGATCGTGTCCTTAGCTTGAAGTATATCTACCAGCACGCGAGATTCCCGAGCCCAGACTCCCGGGTTTGCTAAAACCATACTTCAAGACTCCCTCTCGCCACTGAACAGTCACTTTGTGGCTTTCACGTCCATGAATTTGGATGCGGCGTCTTGGCCTCGTTGCTTATCGGCCACGCCACATTTTCTTTTTTCACATTTGCATGCGAGAATGACTTTGCCACGATATCGACGCCAAGGGACTTGTGCATGTTATCCCTGGCTATCTGTCAAGCCTTGTTCCAGTCTGATTGGTCCTCTATGCATGGCCTCTTCGCTTACCTTTGCCACGCTGAACACAATGCACACTTGAACGCCGACCACGTGGGATTGAACTGTTCGACTTCACTGTGTTCTGGAATCCAGTCCTCTGTCTGGCCATGCTTCTGTCCCTGGCTGAAGGCTGTCTACGAGGCGTAATTATGCTTCCAATAATTCTTGTCGAACATCATGTTTGCCTGGATTTACGAATTTGGACCGTGGACATCGTCCAGACCAAGACTGTCGTCTTGATGGAAACATATATCAACCTCTCAATGAACCAGTTGATTGAAAGTGTTTCTCTTCATCACCTCAACTTCTAACACTTCTTCACACTTACTGTCTAACGCTGACAGAAAACATTCGCTATGTTTGTGAAATTACTTTCGTTAATACTTTTCCTACCCTGCTTGCTTCTGGCAGCAGTGGTTCCATTTGCTCTCGATGGAATAATGGATAGGTGAGTCAGCGATATTCACCAGCAATCAATTGAACATCAACTGACAGATGACAGTGCAACCGCCGATAACGCTGATTACAATACCGGCGGAAAAATTACAGTCGGTGGTGCAACCATCACGATTCCAAAGAACTTGCAATTCCAGTTTTCTGCTGCCTGGGTTCCCTTCAAGGAGATCGCCGCCGGAAAATACACTGGCAATGAAGTCTCCGTAAGTCTATTGAAAGCACTCTTCCTTCTTACATGGGCTAAACTTCCATCAGATTTACGGCAACTACGTTGATGGCACAGCAATTGCTGGACTGGTGTCAATCTCTCAGGTCCTCGCCGGTGGCAACCAGGGTGTGATCAAGAGCCTCGCCTTTGATGGCGCCATCACCCTTGAAAGTGGCCAGGTTGTTAGGATCAATGACCCGAACGCGGTCTACTCAGCTGGCTACACTTCCCAACCTGCCTTCACCGCCGATGACGAGAACCCAAGCATCACGGGTAAGCCTCTAATTTTGCTACAACATGCAAGAGCGCAGACTGACTAACCTTCAAACCAGCTTTCAGCGGTTTCCCTATGTGTGTTCCAAGATCCGCTACAGACGCATTGTGCCCGTCGAACAACCGCCCGGATGCCAACTTCAAGGTTCCCGACCCATTGACCATGACACCATTCAAGGCCGGTGACTACATCACCTTCGCCGGTATTCGCACTGCAAACGAGTTTATCGCCTACTCCATCACCGCAGAAAGCGTCCAGGTCTTGACCGGTGACGCTGATCCCACTTACATCCGTGTGGAGGACGCCATCATCGGAACC